>OX453271.1:0-15373 GCA_949709985.1 Luffia ferchaultella | reverse complement strand
TTAAACCTAAATTATTAATATAAATATTAATAAAAAAAATAATATGAATAAAAAAAAACTAAATAAATAAATTTTAAAATTATTCAAATGAAAAATATAATATAACTTAGAATAATTTCTTAAAGTTAAATATATTCCGTAACCTCTATAAAATTCTAATCATCCTAAATCAACATACTTTAATAATTTTAAAGAAAAATTTAAAAAATAAAAATTTAAACCATAAGTTGATAATCTAGGTATATATCACATTAAACATAAAAAATTTCTTAATTTATAAAACATTAAATGTTTATTAGTAGAATAAAGATTTATTATTCTAATAAAATACCCTAATAATCCTCCAATAAGTCTAACATAAATAACTATTAATTTTAAATTTAAAGATAAATAAATACAATAAGGATAAAAAAAAATTAATCAATTTAATAATCTTCCTCTAATTAATCTCATCAATAATAAAACAAATATACTTTTTAATATAATATAATCTTCATCAAAAAAATTATAAATAACAATTAAATTAAAATCATTAATAAGTAAATAAAAAATCAATCGAATTGTATAAAATATAGTTAATCCTGTAGATAAAAAATATAAAAAAAATCTTAATAAATTTAAATTTCTTAATAAAACTACCTCTAAAATTAAATCCTTAGAATAAAATCCTGCTAAAAAAGGAATTCCACATAATGATATATTAGAAATAATAAAACATAAACAAACTAAAGGAATAAAATTTCTTATACCACCCATAAAACGAATATCTTGAACATCTACTATTATATGAATAATCATACCAGCACACATAAATAATAATGCTTTAAATATAGCATGAGTTAAAAGATGAAAAAAAGCCAAATCATAAAATCCTATTCTTAAAATTCTTATTATTATCCCTAATTGTCTTAAAGTAGATAAAGCAATAATCTTTTTCAAATCATATTCATAATTAGCAGAAATTCCAGCTATAAATATTGTTAATCCAGATAACAATAATAAAACCTTAAAAATCAAAGTATCTAATAATAAATAATTAAAACGAATTAATAAATAAACCCCAGCAGTAACTAAAGTAGAAGAATGAACTAAAGAGGAAACTGGAGTAGGAGCTGCTATAGCAGCTGGTAATCAAGCTCTAAAAGGAATTTGAGCACTTTTAGTTATGCCAGCAATAACAATTAAAAATATAATAAAAATCATAGAAATATCATTTTTTATAAAACTTAAATAAAAAATATAATTTCATCTTCCATAATTCAATATTCAAGCAATAACTATCATAATACAAACATCTCCAATACGATTAGATAAAGCAACTAATATCCCTGCATTATAAGATTTATTATTCTGATAATAAATAACTAAACAATAAGAAACTAACCCTAAACCATCCCAACCTAACAAAATTCTTACTATATTTGGACTAATAATTAATAATAACATTCTTATTACAAATAATAAAACCAAAATAATAAATCGATCTAAATTAATTTCAGATCTCATATAACTTTTCCTATAAAAAATAACAACAGAAGAAATTAACATTACAAATCTTATAAATAATAAAGATATTCAATCAATTAAAATAGACATTAAAAAATTAACACTATTCAAAGTAATAATTTCCCATTCAATAAAATAAACTATATCATTTATAATAAAATATATAAACAAAAAAAAACTAATTAATCTAAAAAAAAAAAGAAGAAAAAATCTAATAAAACAAATATTTTTAAAAATAACCTAAAATGAAACACCTCACATTTTTGACTCCACAAATCAATATTTTATTTAAATTATTTAAGTAAAATCAAATAATAGTATAATCTATCTTAAAAATAATAAAATTTAAAGGTAATCAATGTAAAGCCAATAATAAATATTCACGAGAAACACCTATATAAAATCTGTAAACCCCCCTGTAATGTTTACCATGTTGAGAATAAGAATATAAAAATAATCTATAACCAGCACTAAAAAATATAATCAACATCAATAAAATAAAAAATAAAAAAGACCAACTTATCAGTCTATTAAGTAAACAAATTTCACCTAATAAATTTAGAGAAGGTGGCGCCGATATATTCGAAGATAATAGTAAGAATCATCATAAACTTATTGAAGGTATAAAACTTAATATTCCTTTATTAAGAAATAATCTACGACTATGTAATCGCTCATAATTAATATTAGCTAAACAAAATATACCAGAAGAACATAACCCATGACCAATTATTATTAAATAAGACCCCATAAATCCTCAATAATTTAGAGTTATAATTCCCCCTAAAACTATACTTATATGACATACAGATGAATAAGCAATTAATGATTTTATATCAATTTGAGAAAAACAAATTAAACTAATATAAAATCCCCCAATTAATCTAATAATGATTCAAATAAAATTATATTTTATACCTAAATATTGAAATAAAATTATAATACGTAATAACCCATACCCCCCTAATTTTAATATAATTCCAGCTAAAATTATAGAACCTGAAATAGAAGCCTCCACATGAGCTTTAGGTAATCATAAATGAACAAAATATATGGGTATTTTAACTAAAAAAGCTAAAATTATAGAAATATATAATAATATAATATTTACAGAAAAAAATTTTATAAAATAGATAATTAAAGAATTATAAAAAACAAACATATAAAAAATACCTAATAATAAAGGCAAAGAAGCAAATAAAGTATAAAATAATAAATATAAACCAGCTTGAACTCGATCAATTCGATAACCTCAACCAATAATTAAAAATAAAGTAGGAATTAATCTCCCCTCAAAAAATAAATAAAATAAAAATAAATTACTTGACCTAAAAGTCAAAAATAACATAATTAATAAAAAAACAATACTAAACAAAAAAAAACTATAATAAAATTTCAACTTTAATAAATTCTCTCTAGCTATAATTATTAAACTACAAATTCAAATCCTCAATATAATTAACCCATAAGAAATAATATCACACCCTAAATTAAATCTTAAATTACTAAAATAAATTAATCTTAAATTTAAATTCATAAATAAAAAAAATAATAAAAATAAAAATATTTGAATTATTCAAAAAATATTCTTCTTAAAACATAAAGGAATTAAAAAAATTATTAAAATTAAAAATTTTATCATATTCAAATAATTATAACAAATTAAAACCTTGAAAATAATCTCTCCCATGAGTTCGAATCATAGAAACTAAAATTGACAATCCTAAAACTCCTTCACAAACTGAAAAAACCAATAATACTATCAAAAAATAAAAATTATAATTAAAAAAAGATAAAAAAATAATAAAAAAAAAAAAAATTCTTAACACTATAAATTCTAATCTTAATAAAACAATCAATAAATGCTTATATTTAGAAACAAAAATTATATTACCTAAAATAAATATAAAAATAAAAAGAAATATTACATTTATAAAAATAATTATCATTAGTAAATAAGTTTTTATAGTTTAACAAAAACATTGGTCTTGTAAGTCAAAATTAAATATTAATTTTAAAAACTTCAAAGAAAAGATAAAATTCTTATCATTAATCTCCAAAATTATTATTTTTAATTAAACTATTCTTTGAAATTATAAAAATATTATTAAGAATTATAATTATAGTAATCTCCATTATAATATACTTTATAAATAACCCTCTTTCAATAGGATTATTAATTTTAACTCAAACCATATTGATTTGCCTAATTACAGGAATATTAATTAATTCTTACTGATTTTCTTACATCTTATTTTTAACATTTTTAGGGGGATTATTAGTAATATTTATTTATGTTTCAAGAGTAGCTTCTAATGAAATATTTAAAATTTCAATAACATTTTATCTTAAATTAATAATACTTATTATAATAATTCTAATTATATCTTTCATGTATTTAAATAATCTAAAATTATTAAATTTAACATTCAATGAAGAAATAATAAGCTTTTTTAATGACTACCTAAACTTCAATAATGAAAATAAAATAAATCTAACTAAATTATATAATAACCAAACTTATTTATTAATAATATTAATAATTATTTATTTATTTATCACACTTTTAGCTGTAGTAAAAATTTCAAATATTTTTTACGGTCCTATTCGATCAATAACTAATTAACTTATGATAAATAAATTCATAAAAATCACTAAAACTCACCCTATTTTAAAAATTATAAATAATTCATTAATTACTCTTCCAACCCCATCTAATATTTCCTCATTATGAAATTTTGGATCATTATTAGGACTATGTTTAATTATTCAAATTTTAACAGGATTATTTTTAACTATATATTACACTGCAAATACTGAAATAGCTTTTAATAGAATAAGTCACATCTGTCGAAATGTAAATTATGGGTGATTAATTCGAACAATTCATGCTAATGGAGCTTCTTTTTTTTTTATTTGTGTTTATATTCACGTAGGACGTGGAATATATTATGAATCATTTTTATATAAATATACATGAATAGTGGGAATTTTAATTTTATTTCTATTAATAGCAACAGCATTTTTAGGGTATGTATTACCGTGAGGACAAATATCATTCT
Source organism: Luffia ferchaultella (assembly GCA_949709985.1). Taxonomy (NCBI): domain Eukaryota; kingdom Metazoa; phylum Arthropoda; class Insecta; order Lepidoptera; family Psychidae; genus Luffia; species Luffia ferchaultella. The sequence continues at coordinate 10,805 of OX453271.1, read as the reverse complement.
GAGGAGCAACAGTAATTACAAATTTATTATCAGCTATTCCTTACTTAGGAATTTCACTAGTAAATTGAATTTGGGGAGGGTTTGCAGTAGATAATGCCACTCTTACCCGATTTTATACTTTTCATTTTTTATTTCCTTTTATTATTATAGCTATAACAATAATTCATTTAATATTCTTACACCAAACAGGATCTAATAACCCTCTTGGAATTAATAGAAATTTAGACAAAATCCCATTTCATCCATTTTTTACTTTTAAAGACTTAATAGGATTTATAATTCTAATCTTCATATTAACATTATTAACATTAACTAATCCTTACCTACTCGGAGATCCAGATAATTTTATCCCAGCAAATCCTCTAGTAACCCCAATCCACATTCAACCTGAATGATATTTTTTATTTGCTTACGCTATTCTACGATCTATCCCCAATAAATTAGGAGGTGTAATTGCATTATTTTTATCAATTGCAATTTTAAGAATCTTACCAATAACATATAATAAGAAAATACAAGGAATTCAATTTTACCCAATTAACCAATTTATATTCTGAATAATATTAAATACAGTAATTTTACTAACATGAATTGGCATAAAACCAGTAGAAATACCTTATATTTTAACAAGACAAATCTTAACATTAATATACTTTTCTTACTTTATTATAAATCCATTAATTGCCAAATATTGAGATAATTTAATTTTTATAAAAATAAATAAATAATTAATTAATGAGCTTGAAATAAAGCATTTGTTTTGAAAACTTAAGAAAGAATTAATTATTCTATTAATTTGTACTAAAATTTTTTAAAATTAAAAAAATCTTAACTCCTAAAAAAAATAATAAAAAATTTAAAGATAAAGGTAAATAAATTTTCCAACATAAATACATCAATTTATCATAACGATAACGAGGTAAAGTACCTCGAACCCAAATAAATAAAAAAGAAATAAACCCTAATTTTAAATAAAACTTTAACTCCATATTATAACCCCCTAAAAATAAAATCCTAAATAATAAACTTATAAATAAAATCCTAGAATATTCAGATAAAAAAATCAAAACAAACCCTCCTCTTCTATATTCAATATTAAACCCAGAAACTAATTCTCTTTCACCTTCAGCAAAATCAAATGGAGTACGATTAGTTTCAGCTAAGCCAGAAGAAATTCAACAAGCTCTTAAAGGAATTATAAAAAAAACCATTCAAACATAATTTTGATAATTAAAATAAAAAACCAAATTAAAATCTATAATTATAATAATACTAGATATTATAATTAAAGCTAAACTAACCTCATAAGAAATAGTCTGAGCTACTGCTCGTAAACCCCCCAATAAAGCATACATAGAATTAGAAGATCATCCAGAAATTATCAAAGTATAAACTCCAACTCTAGTACAACAAAAAAAAAATAATAAACCTAAATTAAATCTAAACATATTAAAATAATATGGAATAATCATCCAAATTAACAAAGATAAAATAAAACTAATAATAGGAGAAAAATAATAACAAAAATAATTTGATAAATTTAAATAAATTTGACCTTTACTAAATAATTTTAACCCATCAGAAAAAGGTTGTAAAGTGCCCCCTACACCAACTTTATTAGGACCTTTACGAATTTGAATATAACCTAATAATTTACGCTCCAATAAAGTTAAAAATGCAACCCCAATTAAAATACCAACTACTAATATAATTATACCAACAAAAATTAAAATAAAATCTTTTATAATCATTTTACTAAATATATAAAAATATATATTAATGACTTCTAAAACCATCACATTTTTCTGCCAAAATAGTAATTAATTTAATAATATTCATCAACTAAAATTATTTTTAAAATTAAATCCTTTCGTACTAAAATTTCTAATTTTACTAAAGATAGAAACCAACCTGGCTTACACCGGTTTGAACTCAGATCATGTAAGATTTTAATGATCGAACAGATCAAAAATTTAAACTTTTACATTCAAATTTTATCTTAATCCAACATCGAGGTCGCAAACAATTCTTTTTATTTGAACTAAAAAAAAATATTACGCTGTTATCCCTAAAGTAACTTAATCTTATAATCAAAATAATTGAATCAAATAACTCATTTATTTATGTATGTGTACAATAAAAAGTTAAATAAATTTTTACATCACCCCAATAAAATAACTAAATCTTTATAAATAAAAAAAATTATAAATTATAAATAAAAATTTAATTATAAAACTTTATAGGGTCTTCTCGTCTTTTAATATCATCTTATCTTTTTAAATAAAAAATTAAATTCTAAAAATTAAATTAAGAAAGATTATATTTCATCAAATCATTCATACCAGTCATCAATTAAAAGACTAATGATTATGCTACCTTTGTACAGTCAATATACTGCAGCCCTTCAATTTACCTATCAGTGGGCAGATCAGACTTTTAATTATTAATCAAAAAGACATGTTTTTGATAAACAAGTGAACATTTTAATATATTTAAAATTAAATAATACAAATATATAAATTTGCCTAATTCCTAAAATTAAATTTTTAAAAAATATTAAATTTTAATTTAACATATTATACTAATTTTATCATTATTTTTAATTAAATAAAATTAAAAATTATATTTAAATAAAAAATTAAATAAATTTTAAATTTTAAATTAATTAAAATTATTTATAATAAATTAAAATTAATGTACAATATAAATATTATAAATTTTAATAAAAAGAAAATTTATTATAAAATTTTATTTTAAAGCTTATCCCTTAAAATATTTAAATAAAATTCATATAAATTAAATTAATTAACTTATAATTAAATTGTATTTTGTATTAAATACATTTCTAAAAAAACTAGATACCTTTAAAAACGATTAACATTTCATTTCAAATTAATTATTAAATATATTTTTTCAACAATAATAATAATTAATTAATTAACTCTTTTAAATTCGAAACAATAAATTTAAATTATAAATATTTAATAAACTCTGATACACAAGATACAATTTAATCAAAATTACTTTTTCAAAAATTATTTTTAAAATATTTCAATAATCTCAAACAATACAATTAAACTATAAAAAATAAAATTACTTCATAATAAATACTTAAACCCCCATTTAATATCTATTAAAATTACTTTTATTAATAACTACATTATTAAACAACCCCCTATCAAATTAATTGAATTTATTTCAATAATCTTTTCAATGTAAATGAAAAACTTAATTAAGCTATAATTTGATCTATCTAGAAACATTTTCCAATACCTCTACTTTGTTACGACTTATTCCAATTTATAAATGAAAGTGACGGGCAATATGTACATATTTTAATTTTGAATCATTTTAACAAATTAAAAAAAAAATTACATTTAAATCCACTTTCAATTAAATATTACAATTTATAATTCATTTAAATTAATTTATTGTAATTCATTATATTCTTAATTATAAACTACATCTTGATTTGATTTAATTTCTAATAAAAATTTTAAAATATTAAAATTTTTAAAAAACATTTTTACAACAACGATATATAAACTAATAAATTAAGTAAATTCATTCGTGGATTATCAATTAATAAACAAATTCCTCTAAATAAAATAAAATACCGCCAAATTATTTAAATTTATTAAAATTTTAATATTTTGATTATTATAATATAATATCAATATAATAGGGTATCTAATCCTAGTTTAAATTTAAAATTTTTTAAATAAATAAAAAATAAAATTAAATTAAATAATAATTTCACCTAATTATTTAATATTTAATTTAAAATAAATTATTACTTACTATAAACCAATATAAATATAATTTATTATTTGTATAACCGCAACTGCTGGCACAAATTTTGTTAGTAATTTTAATATTACTAAATCTTAATTTCTTAAATTAATTAATATTATTTAATATAATATTAAAATTAATATTTTTAAAATATTAATTTATATTACTTAAATTTATATTTAAAATAAATTATTAATAAATTTTTAAACTATAAAAAATTTTTTTTTTTTATTTTAAAAATTAAATATAGATTTAATTAATAATATATTAAAATTTTAATATATTAAATATTTAATATTCATTTAATTATTTAATATTTCTTTCTAAACTATTTTTTCTAATATTATTTAAATAATTAATTGGGATTTAAATTATTAATATCCATTTATATGTATATATAATTAATATATATATATATATAATTTAAATTTTTATTTAATAAATAATTAATTATTAATATAATAATAATTAAAATTAAATAATAATTTTAATTTAAATTTATATAAATATATTAAATAAAAAATTAAATTAAATATTTTAATATATTAAAATATTTAATAAAATTAAATTATAATATTAATAATTTATATTCTATTTTTTTTTTTTTAACATAAATAAAAAATAAAATTACATAAAAATTAACTTTAAAAATAAGCTAATCAAGCTTTTGGGTTCATACCTCAAACATAAAGAAAATATCTTTTTTTTAAATTAAATAAAGTGCCTGATTAAAGGATTATTCTGATAGGATAAAAAATGTAACATAATTTACCTTTATTATATTTCATAGAATCAAACTATACCCTACAATATCAAAAATTATTGTGCCCCCTACACCTAAATATATATATATATATATATATATATTAATGTAATTTTTATTTAATTATAAATTATATTAAATTCAATATTATTCCAATTCAAATAAAATATTTTTTTATTTTATTTTATTTTTTAGAACAATAATTTCAATTTCTTCTAATTCATGATTAGGATGTTGAATTGGATTAGAAATTAATTTATTAAGATTTATCCCCATTATCTACAAATCTAATAATATGTTAATATCAGAAACTTGTTTAAAATATTTTTTAACTCAATCAATTGCTTCTATAAATTTTTTATTTTTAATTTTAATAAATATAACCTTAATAAAAACTTTAAACATAAACTATTATCTATCTATAATAATTGATTCATGCTTATTAATAAAAATAGGAGCAGCCCCCTTCCATTTTTGATTCCCTCATATTATTGAGGGAATAGCATGAAGAAATTGTTTTATTTTAATAACCTGACAAAAAATCAACCCATTAATTTTAATATCTTATTATTATAATTTTAATTTTTTAATTATTATTATTATAATAACATTAGTAATTGGAGCTATTGGAGGATTAAATCAAACTTCATTACGAAAATTATTAGTTTTCTCTTCAATTAACCACTTAGGATGAATGATTATTTCAATTTTAATTAGAGAAATATTATGAATTTTTTATTTCATAATTTATTCTTTTTTAATTTTATTATTATGTTTTATATTTTATACAATAAATTCATTTTATTTAAACCAATTATTTTATATAAATATAAAAAATATAATAAAATTAAATATATTTTTAAACATTTTATCTTTAGGAGGATTACCTCCATTCCTAGGATTTTTACCTAAATGAATTATTATTAATTTTCTAATTTTGAATAATTATTATATTTTAACTTTTATTTTTATTATGATAGCTTTAGTTACCTTAATATTTTATATTCGAATTACTTATTCAGGATTTTTAATAAATTATTTAAAAATTAAATTTTTAAAAACTTATTTTAAAAATAAAATATTAATATCTATTAATATTTTATCTATAATTTCATTAACAGGATTAAGATTAAGAACCTTTTTATCTTATATTTAATATAAGGTTTTAAGTTAACTTAAACTAATAATCTTCAAAATTGTAAATAAAGAAAAATTTCTTTAAGCCTTAATAATTTATTATTTATTCCTTTAAATTTGCAATTTAATATCATTTAAAATGAATATAAGACATTTATTAATAATAAAAGAAAAATTTTTCGTTAATAAATTTACAATTTATCGCTTCAATATCTCAGCCATTTTATTGCGAAAATGAATATATTCTACAAATCATAAAGATATTGGAACACTTTACTTTATTTTAGGAGTTTGATCTGGAATAATAGGAACTTCCTTAAGACTTTTAATTCGAGCAGAATTAGGAGCCCCAAGATCTTTATTAGGAAGAGATCAAATTTATAACACAATTGTAACAGCTCATGCTTTTATTATAATTTTTTTTATAGTTATACCAATTATAATTGGAGGATTTGGAAATTGATTAGTACCTTTAATATTAGGAGCCCCAGATATAGCTTTCCCACGAATAAACAATATAAGATTTTGACTCTTGCCCCCTTCCTTAATACTATTAACTGCTAGAAGCATAGTGGAAAATGGAGCAGGAACTGGATGAACAGTTTACCCCCCTTTATCCTCTAATATTTCCCATATTGGAGGATCTGTTGATTTAGCAATTTTCTCTTTACATTTAGCAGGAATTTCATCAATTTTAGGAGCTGTAAATTTTATCACTACAATAATTAATATACGGCCAAAAGGAATAACTTTAGATCGAATACCATTATTTGTATGAGCAGTGGGTATTACAGCTTTATTATTACTATTATCATTACCAGTATTAGCTGGAGCAATTACCATATTATTAACTGATCGAAATTTAAATACCTCATTTTTTGATCCAGCAGGAGGAGGAGATCCTATTTTATATCAACATTTATTTTGATTTTTTGGCCACCCAGAAGTTTATATTTTAATCTTACCAGGATTTGGTATAATTTCTCATATTATTTCTCAAGAAAGAGGGAAAAAAGAAACTTTTGGAGCTTTAGGAATAATTTATGCTATAATAGCAATTGGGTTATTAGGATTTGTAGTCTGAGCTCATCACATATTTACAGTAGGAATAGATATTGATACTCGAGCTTATTTTACTTCAGCAACAATAATTATTGCTGTACCAACAGGAATTAAAATTTTCAGATGACTTGCCACCCTTCATGGAACACAAATTAACTATAGAGTATCTATATTATGAAGATTAGGATTTGTATTTTTATTTACAGTAGGAGGATTAACAGGAGTAGTTTTAGCTAACTCATCAATTGATATTTCTCTTCATGATACTTATTATGTTGTAGCTCATTTTCATTATGTACTATCAATAGGGGCAGTATTTGCAATTATAGCAGGATTTGTTCACTGATATTCTCTCTTCACGGGTTTAACTATAGACATTAAATTATTAAAAATCCAATTTTTAACTATATTTATTGGAGTAAATATAACTTTTTTTCCTCAACATTTTTTAGGTTTATCAGGAATACCACGACGATATTCTGATTATCCTGATATATTCTTATCTTGAAATATTATTTCTTCATTAGGATCATACATCTCATTAATTGCATTATTTTTAATAATTATTATTGTTTGAGAATCCATAATAACTCAACGAATTGCATTATTTACTATAAATATATCATCATCTATTGAATGATTACAATACTTACCTCCAGCAAATCATTCATATAATGAATTACCAATCTTAAGAAATTTCTATTATGACAGATTAAATGTATTGGATTTAAACCCCATCAATAAAGGAACATCCTTTTTTTAGAACCATGATAACATGATCGGATTTAAATTTTCAAAATAGAGCTTCACCATTAATAGAACAAATTATTTTTTTTCATGATCATACATTAATTATTTTGATTATAATCACTATCTTAGTAGGATATTTAATACTAAGATTACTTTTTAACAGATTTAACAATCGATTTTTATTAGAAAATCAAATAATTGAATTAATTTGAACTATTATCCCCGCAATTACATTAATTTTTATTGCTTTACCTTCTTTACGATTATTATATTTATTAGATGAACTTAATAATCCTTTAATTACATTAAAAACTATTGGCCATCAATGATATTGAAGATATGAGTATTCAGATTTTAAAGATATTAGATTTGATTCTTATTTAATTCAATCTGATGATTTTGAAAAGAATAATTTTCGTTTATTAGATGTAGACAATCGAGTAATTATCCCAATAAACAGACATATTCGAATCATAGTAACTGCAGCTGATGTTATTCATTCATGAACTATTCCATCTTTAGGAGTAAAAGTAGACGCTAATCCAGGACGATTAAATCAAACTAATTTTTTTATTAGTCGACCAGGAATATACTTAGGACAATGCTCTGAAATTTGCGGGGCTAATCATAGATTTATACCAATTATAATTGAAAGAATTTCATTAAAAAATTTTATTAATTGAATTAATAATTACTCTTTATTAGATGACTGAAAGTAAGTAATAGCCTCTTAAGCTAATTTATAGTAAAATAACAATTACTTCTAATAAAGAATTAGTTAAATTATAACATAAGTATGTCAAACTTAAATTATTAAATTAATTATTATTCTTTAATTCCTCAAATAATACCAATTAATTGATTAATAATAATAATCTTCTTTTTATTTGTATTTTTATTATTTATTATTATAAATTATTATAATATTAATAATAAATCCTTTATTAAATCTAATATACAATTTAAAATTCCAAATATTTTTAATTGAAAATGATAACAAACTTATTTTCTATCTTTGATCCTTCAACTAATATTTTTAATTTAAACTTAAATTGACTAAGAACTTTCATAGGATTATTATTTATTCCTTATGTGTATTGATTAATCCCAAATCGATTCTTTTACATTTGAAATTTAACTCTAAACAAATTACATTTAGAATTTAAAACATTAATAGGAATAAATAGTATAAAAGGATCTACATTTATTTTTATTTCATTATTTTGTTTAATTTTATTTAATAATTTCTTAGGATTATTTCCTTATATTTTTACAAGAACTAGTCATTTAACATTAACCTTAACATTATCTTTACCACTTTGAATTGGATTTATACTTTATGGTTGATTAAATAATACTCAACATATATTTACACATCTAATTCCCCAAGGAACCCCTCCAATTTTAATACCTTTTATAGTTTTAATTGAAACAATTAGTAATATTATTCGACCAGGAACTCTAGCAATTCGCTTAACTGCCAACATAATTGCAGGACATTTATTAATAAACTTATTAGGTAGAACTGGCACAAATTTATCTAATTACTTATTATTCATTTTAATTTTTACCCAATTTTTACTATTAATTTTAGAATCAGCAGTAAGAATTATTCAATCTTATGTTATTGCAATTTTAAGAACTTTATATTCTAGAGAAACATATTAATGTCAATAAACCAAAATCATCCTTATCATCTAGTAGATCATAGTCCATGACCTTTAACAGGAGCTATTGGAGTATTATCTTTAGTGTCAGGATTAACAAAATGATTTCATATATTAAATATAAATATAATTATATTAGGGTATGCAATTACACTAATAACTATATATCAATGATGGCGAGATGTATGTCGAGAAAGCACTTTTCAAGGAAAACATACTAATTTAGTATCAAAAGGATTACGATGAGGTATAATTTTATTCATTATTTCAGAAGTATTTTTTTTTTTATCCTTTTTTTGAGCTTTTTTTCATTCAAGATTATCCCCAGATATTGAAATTGGAGCTATTTGACCTCCTACAAGAATTATTCCATTTAACCCATTTCAAATTCCTTTATTAAATACTATCATTTTATTATCCTCAGGAGTAACTGTAACTTGAGCTCATCATGCTTTAATAGAAAATAATCATACTCAAGCTTTTCAAAGACTTCTATTAACAATTATTTTAGGAATTTATTTTACTATTCTTCAAGCTTATGAATATGTTGAAGCATCATTTACAATTACCGATAGTGTTTATGGATCTACATTTTTTGTAGCCACAGGATTCCACGGATTACATGTAATTATTGGAACTTTATTTTTATTAATTTGCTTAATGCGACATTCAAATTGTCATTTTTCAATAAATCATCATTTTGGATTTGAAGCAGCAGCATGATATTGACATTTTATTGATGTAATTTGATTATTTTTATATATCTCAATTTATTGATGAGGTAATTAATTATTTATATAATATATTTAGTATATTTGACTTCCAATCAAAAAGTTTAAAATAAATTAATATAAATAATCTTTTATTTAATATGTTTATTTTTTATTATTACATTAATTTCTAATATTATGATAATTTTATCAATAATTTTATCTAAAAAATCATACATAGATCGAGAAAAATCATCACCATTTGAATGCGGATTTAACCCAAAATACTTATCTCGAATTCCATTTTCATTACACTTTTTTTTAATCACCTTAATTTTCTTGATCTTTGATGTAGAAATTGCTCTATTATTTCCAATAATTAAATCATTTAAAATAACCAACATTTATATATGATCAATAATTAGAATTTTTTTCACTTCAATTCTTTTATTAGGAATCTATCATGAATGAAACCAAAATATATTAAAATGAATAAATTAAAAAGGATTTTAGTTTAAAAAAAAACATTTAATTTGCAATTAAATAATATTAAATAAATTAATTTATCTTAAAATAAGAAGCAATTATTTGCATTTAATTTCGACTTAAAAATCTGAGTAATAACTCCTTATTTAATCTTTAATCATCACTATTTAATTGAAACCAAAATAGAGGTATATTACTGTTAATGATATTACTGAAATAGTTAAAATTTCCAATTAAAGAAATATAAAATCTTAAGCTACTAACTTAATTAATAGTGATTTAATTCATTAATATTTTATTTATATAGTTTAAATTTAAAACATTACACTTTCACTGTAAAAATATATATATATATAAAATTTTATAAATTTTATTTAAAAATAATTCTATTTCCTTAATATCTTCAATATCACACTCTATATAAGCTATTTAAAT
>CATIXC010000095.1:27500-38881 GCA_949709985.1 Luffia ferchaultella | reverse complement strand
CCATGATTAAGTTTCAAGGTCTGATGATGGAGCCGGAAGGTAGAAACTGGAACTTCGCAACGGCACATCGTATTATAGCCGTGTTTGGGTTTGTTAGAAAGGTCTTGCAATGAACTTTGACCATGATTAAGTTTCAAGGTCTGATGATGGAGCCGGAAGGTAGAAACTGGAACTTCGCAACGGCACATCGTATCATAGCCGTGTTTGGGCTTGTTAGAAAGGTCTTGCAATGAACTTTGACCATGATTAAGTTTCAAGGTCTGATGATGGAGCCGGAAGGTAGAAACTGGAACTTCGCAACGGCACATCGTATTATAACCGTGTTTGGGCTTGTTAGAAAGGTCTTGCAGTGAACTTTGACCATGATTAAGTTTCAAGGTCTGATGATGGAGCTGGAAGGTAGAAACTGGAACTTCGCAACGGCACATCGTATCATAGCCGTGTTTGGGCTTGTTAGAAAGGTCTTGCAGTGAACTTTGACCATGATTAAGTTTCAAGGTCTGATGATGGAGCCGGAAGGTAGAAACTGGAACTTCGCAACGGCACATCGTATTATAACCGTGTTTGGGCTTGTTAGAAAGGTCTTGCAGTGAACTTTGACCATGATTAAGTTTCAAGGTCTGATGATGGAGCCGGAAGGTAGAAACTGAAACTTCGCAACGGCACATCGTATCATAGCCGTGTTTGGGCTTGTTAGAAAGGTCTTGCAGTGAACTTTGACCATGATTAAGTTTCAAGGTCTGATGATGGAGCCGGAAGGTAGAAACTGGAATTTCGCAACGGTACATCGTATCATAGCCGTGTTTGGGCTTGTTAGAAAGGTCTTGCAGTGAACTTTGACCATGATTAAGTTTCAAGGTCTGATGATGGAGCCGGAAGGTAGAAACTGGAACTTCGCAAAGGCACATCGTATATAGCCGTGTTTGGGCTTGTTAGAAAGGTCTTGCAGTGAACTTTGACCATGATTAAGTTTCAAGGTCTGATGATGGAGCCGGAAGGTAGAAACTGGAACTTCGCAACGGCACATCGTATCATAGCCGTGTTTGGGCTTGTTAGAAAGGTCTTGCAGTGAACTTTGACCATGATTAAGTTTCAAGGTCTGATGATGGAGCCGGAAGGTAGAAACTGGAACTTCGCAACGGCACATCGTATTATAGCCGTGTTTGGGTTTGTTAGAAAGGTCTTGCAATGAACTTTGACCATGATTAAGTTTCAAGGTCTGATGATGGAGCCGGAAGGTAGAAACTGGAACTTCGCAACGGCACATCGTATCATAGCCGTGTTTGGGCTTGTTAGAAAGGTCTTGCAATGAACTTTGACCATGATTATGTTTTCCCAACCCGCAGTGGAGAGCGTGGTGGATCCCCCCCCTCTCACCCTGGGGGAGGCCTAAGCCCCTGAAGTGGGGTAAAAAGGGCTGATGATGATGATGTATACTTACTTATTTCGAGGGTAGCAGCAGGCACGGCCCGCAAGCCGTTAAAACAACGTGAAACACTATTGGGAAATCGAAATAGATTTTTCTAAGCGCCATCTTCAACTTATTATGCTCCTTTTTAGGGTTCCAAACCTCAAGAAGAAAAAACGGAACCCTTATAAGATCACTATGTTGCCCGTCTGGCTGTCTGTCTGTCTGTCAAGAGGCTTTTTCTCAGGAACGCGTGGAGGTATCAAGCTCAAATTCATACTAAATAGTCAGGTCAGCTGTCCCTTGGAGCTGTAAAAAAATGAAACTTCTAAGCCAACGCACTCAAAGGATACAGCCGTATATGCAGCAAATTTTCTATACTCGCAAGGGAATAAAAACCTACAGGGTACTTGGGTACTTTCCGTAAACTCTGAATCTTGAAATTTGGTACAAAGCAACGTCTTATACTACAAATAAAGGAAATAATGCGAAAACCATAAATTTTTATATACATCATATAATAAAAATATTTTTAATAATTTTAAACTTACTACCCTTTCCCTCATGAAAGCTAAATATTAAATTAAAATTAATATCAAATACTGAGGTCTACAATAACTTTAAGTTATAACAAAATTAAACTTTTATGTCAACGCAATCAAAAGAAACAGCAATTTAAGCCGCATATTTTGAAACTCGCAAGTAAATCACACCCTATAGTAAAATACTTTCAGTCGACCTAGAATCTTGAAATTTGGCATGAAACAACTTTTAATAGCACACAAAAAGGAAAAAAAATTTCTGAAACCTTAAATTTTTAGTTATTTCAATTTTAACAATTTTTTTTTTATAATAACACACAATCACAACAACGTTTAGGTCCCAAACTAAGCATTAGCTTGTATTTTGGGTACCAAGCGAAGACACCACATACATATAACAACCAAGACCCGGTGCCAGTATTAATATCTATACTAATATTATAAAGCTGAAGAGTTTGTTTGTTTGTTTGTTTGTTTGTTTGTTTGTTTGTTTGTTTGTTTGTTTGTTTGTTTGTTTGTTTGTTTGTTTGTTTGTTTGTTTGTTTGTTTGTTTGTTTGTTTGTTTGTTTGTTTGTTTGTTTGTTTGTTTGTTTGTTTGTTTGTTTGTTTGTTTGTTTGTTTGTTTGTTTGTTTGTTTGTTTGTTTGTTTGTTTGTTTGTTTGTTTGTTTGTTTGTTTGTTTGTTTGTTTGTTTGTTTGTTTGTTTGTTTGTTTGTTTGTTTGTTTGTTTGTTTGTTTGTTTGTTTGTTTGTTTGTTTGTTTGTTTGTTTGTTTGTTTGTTTGTTTGTTTGTTTGTTTGTTTGTTTGTTTGTTTGTTTGTTTGTTTGTTTGTTTGTTTGTTTGTTTGTTTGTTTGTTTGTTTGTTTGTTTGTTTGTTTGTTTGTTTGTTTGTTTGTTTGTTTGTTTGTTTGTTTGTTTGTTTGTTTGTTTGTTTGTTTGTTTGTTTGTTTGTTTGTTTGTTTGTTTGTTTGTTTGTTTGTTTGTTTGTTTGTTTGTTTGTTTGTTTGTTTGTTTGTTTGTTTGTTTGTTTGTTTGTTTGTTTGTTTGTTTGTTTGTTTGTTTGTTTGTTTGTTTGTTTGTTTGTTTGTTTGTTTGTTTGTTTGTTTGTTTGTTTGTTTGTTTGTTTGTTTGTTTGTTTGTTTGTTTGTTTGTTTGTTTGTTTGTTTGTTTGTTTGTTTGTTTGTTTGTTTGTTTGTTTGTTTGTTTGTTTGTTTGTTTGTTTGTTTGTTTGTTTGTTTGTTTGTTTGTTTGTTTGTTTGTTTGTTTGTTTGTTTGTTTGTTTGTTTGTTTGTTTGTTTGTTTGTTTGTTTGTTTGTTTGTTTGTTTGTTTGTTTGTTTGTTTGTTTGTTTGTTTGTTTGTTTGTTTGTTTGTTTGTTTGTTTGTTTGTTTGTTTGTTTGTTTGTTTGTTTGTTTGTTTGTTTGTTTGTTTGTTTGTTTGTTTGTTTGTTTGTTTGTTTGTTTGTTTGTTTGTTTGTTTGTTTGTTTGTTTGTTTGTTTGTTTGTTTGTTTGTTTGTTTGTTTGTTTGTTTGTTGTTTGTTTGTTTGTTTGTTTGTTTGTTTGTTTGTTTGTTTGTTTGTTTGTTTGTTTGTTTGTTTGTTTGTTTGTTTGTTTGTTTGTTTGTTTGTTTGTTTGTTTGTTTGTTTGTTTGTTTGTTTGTTTGTTTGTTTGTTTGTTTGTTTGTTTGTTTGTTTGTTTGTTTGTTTGTTTGTTTGTTGTTTGTTTGTTTGTTTGTCTGTTTGTCTGTTTGTCTGTTTGTCTGTTTGTCTGTTTGTCTGTTTGTCTGTTTGTCTGTTTGTCTGTTTGTCTGTTTGTCTGTTTGTCTGTTTGTCTGTTTGTCTGTTTGTCTGTTTGTCTGTTTGTCTGTTTGTCTGTTTGTCTGTTTGTCTGTTTGTCTGTTTGTCTGTTTGTCTGTTTGTCTGTTTGTCTGTTTGTCTGTTTGTCTGTTTGTCTGTTTGTCTGTTTGTCTGTTTGTCTGTTTGTCTGTTTGTCTGTTTGTCTGTTTGTCTGTTTGTCTGTTTGTCTGTTTGTCTGTTTGTCTGTTTGTCTGTTTGTCTGTTTGTCTGTTTGTCTGTTTGTCTGTTTGTCTGTTTGTCTGTTTGTCTGTTTGTCTGTTTGTCTGTTTGTCTGTTTGTCTGTTTGTCTGTTTGTCTGTTTGTCTGTTTGTCTGTTTGTCTGTTTGTCTGTTTGTCTGTTTGTCTGTTTGTCTGTTTGTCTGTTTGTCTGTTTGTCTGTTTGTCTGTTTGTCTGTTTGTCTGTTTGTCTGTTTGTCTGTTTGTCTGTTTGTCTGTTTGTCTGTTTGTCTGTTTGTCTGTTTGTCTGTTTGTCTGTTTGTCTGTTTGTCTGTTTGTCTGTTTGTCTGTTTGTCTGTTTGTCTGTTTGTCTGTTTGTCTGTTTGTCTGTTTGTCTGTTTGTCTGTTTGTCTGTTTGTCTGTTTGTCTGTTTGTCTGTTTGTCTGTTTGTCTGTTTGTCTGTTTGTCTGTTTGTCTGTTTGTCTGTTTGTCTGTTTGTCTGTTTGTCTGTTTGTCTGTTTGTCTGTTTGTCTGTTTGTCTGTTTGTCTGTTTGTCTGTTTGTCTGTTTGTCTGTTTGTCTGTTTGTCTGTTTGTCTGTTTGTCTGTTTGTCTGTTTGTCTGTTTGTCTGTTTGTCTGTTTGTCTGTTTGTCTGTTTGTCTGTTTGTCTGTTTGTCTGTTTGTCTGTTTGTCTGTTTGTCTGTTTGTCTGTTTGTCTGTTTGTCTGTTTGTCTGTTTGTCTGTTTGTCTGTTTGTCTGTTTGTCTGTTTGTCTGTTTGTCTGTTTGTCTGTTTGTCTGTTTGTCTGTTTGTCTGTTTGTCTGTTTGTCTGTTTGTCTGTTTGTCTGTTTGTCTGTTTGTCTGTTTGTCTGTTTGTCTGTTTGTCTGTTTGTCTGTTTGTCTGTTTGTCTGTTTGTCTGTTTGTCTGTTTGTCTGTTTGTCTGTTTGTCTGTTTGTCTGTTTGTCTGTTTGTCTGTTTGTCTGTTTGTCTGTTTGTCTGTTTGTCTGTTTGTCTGTTTGTCTGTTTGTCTGTTTGTCTGTTTGTCTGTTTGTCTGTTTGTCTGTTTGTCTGTTTGTCTGTTTGTCTGTTTGTCTGTTTGTCTGTTTGTCTGTTTGTCTGTTTGTCTGTTTGTCTGTTTGTCTGTTTGTCTGTTTGTCTGTTTGTCTGTTTGTCTGTTTGTCTGTTTGTCTGTTTGTCTGTTTGTCTGTTTGTCTGTTTGTCTGTTTGTCTGTTTGTCTGTTTGTCTGTTTGTCTGTTTGTCTGTTTGTCTGTTTGTCTGTTTGTCTGTTTGTCTGTTTGTCTGTTTGTCTGTTTGTCTGTTTGTCTGTTTGTCTGTTTGTCTGTTTGTCTGTTTGTCTGTTTGTCTGTTTGTCTGTTTGTCTGTTTGTCTGTTTGTCTGTTTGTCTGTTTGTCTGTTTGTCTGTTTGTCTGTTTGTCTGTTTGTCTGTTTGTCTGTTTGTCTGTTTGTCTGTTTGTCTGTTTGTCTGTTTGTCTGTTTGTCTGTTTGTCTGTTTGTCTGTTTGTCTGTTTGTCTGTTTGTCTGTTTGTCTGTTTGTCTGTTTGTCTGTTTGTCTGTTTGTCTGTTTGTCTGTTTGTCTGTTTGTCTGTTTGTCTGTTTGTTTGTTTGTCTGTTTGTTTGTTTGTTTGTTTGTTTGTTTGTTTGTTTGTTTGTTTGTTTGTTTGTTTGTTTGTTTGTTTGTTTGTTTGTTTGTTTGTTTGTTTGTTTGTTTGTTTGTTTGTTTGTTTGTTTGTTTGTTTGTTTGTTTGTTTGTTTGTTTGTTTGTTTGTTTGTTTGTTTGTTTGTTTGTTTGTTTGTTTGTTTGTTTGTTTGTTTGTTTGTTTGTTTGTTTGTTTGTTTGTTTGTTTGTTTGTTTGTTTGTTTGTTTGTTTGTTTGTTTGTTTGTTTGTTTGTTTGTTTGTTTGTTTGTTTGTTTGTTTGTTTGTTTGTTTGTTTGTTTGTTTGTTTGTTTGTTTGTTTGTTTGTTTGTTTGTTTGTTTGTTTGTTTGTTTGTTTGTTTGTTTGTTTGTTTGTTTGTTTGTTTGTTTGTTTGTTTGTTTGTTTGTTTGTTTGTTTGTTTGTTTGTTTGTTTGTTTGTTTGTTTGTTTGTTTGTTTGTTTGTTTGTTTGTTTGTTTGTTTGTTTGTTTGTTTGTTTGTTTGTTTGTTTGTTTGTTTGTTTGTTTGTTTGTTTGTTTGTTTGTTTGTTTGTTTGTTTGTTTGTTTGTTTGTCTGTTTGTCTGTTTGTCTGTTTGTCTGTTTGTCTGTTTGTCTGTTTGTCTGTTTGTCTGTTTGTCTGTTTGTCTGTTTGTCTGTTTGTCTGTTTGTCTGTTTGTCTGTTTGTCTGTTTGTCTGTTTGTCTGTTTGTCTGTTTGTCTGTTTGTCTGTTTGTCTGTTTGTCTGTTTGTCTGTTTGTCTGTTTGTCTGTTTGTCTGTTTGTCTGTTTGTCTGTTTGTCTGTTTGTCTGTTTGTCTGTTTGTCTGTTTGTCTGTTTGTCTGTTTGTCTGTTTGTCTGTTTGTCTGTTTGTCTGTTTGTCTGTTTGTCTGTTTGTCTGTTTGTCTGTTTGTCTGTTTGTCTGTTTGTCTGTTTGTCTGTTTGTCTGTTTGTCTGTTTGTCTGTTTGTCTGTTTGTCTGTTTGTCTGTTTGTCTGTTTGTCTGTTTGTCTGTTTGTCTGTTTGTCTGTTTGTCTGTTTGTCTGTTTGTCTGTTTGTCTGTTTGTCTGTTTGTCTGTTTGTCTGTTTGTCTGTTTGTCTGTTTGTCTGTTTGTCTGTTTGTCTGTTTGTCTGTTTGTCTGTTTGTCTGTTTGTCTGTTTGTCTGTTTGTCTGTTTGTCTGTTTGTCTGTTTGTCTGTTTGTCTGTTTGTCTGTTTGTCTGTTTGTCTGTTTGTCTGTTTGTCTGTTTGTCTGTTTGTCTGTTTGTCTGTTTGTCTGTTTGTCTGTTTGTCTGTTTGTCTGTTTGTCTGTTTGTCTGTTTGTCTGTTTGTCTGTTTGTCTGTTTGTCTGTTTGTCTGTTTGTCTGTTTGTCTGTTTGTCTGTTTGTCTGTTTGTCTGTTTGTCTGTTTGTCTGTTTGTCTGTTTGTCTGTTTGTCTGTTTGTCTGTTTGTCTGTTTGTCTGTTTGTCTGTTTGTCTGTTTGTCTGTTTGTCTGTTTGTCTGTTTGTCTGTTTGTCTGTTTGTCTGTTTGTCTGTTTGTCTGTTTGTCTGTTTGTCTGTTTGTCTGTTTGTCTGTTTGTCTGTTTGTCTGTTTGTCTGTTTGTCTGTTTGTCTGTTTGTCTGTTTGTCTGTTTGTCTGTTTGTCTGTTTGTCTGTTTGTCTGTTTGTCTGTTTGTCTGTTTGTCTGTTTGTCTGTTTGTCTGTTTGTCTGTTTGTCTGTTTGTCTGTTTGTCTGTTTGTCTGTTTGTCTGTTTGTCTGTTTGTCTGTTTGTCTGTTTGTCTGTTTGTTTGTTTGTTTGTTTGTTTGTTTGTTTGTTTGTTTGTTTGTTTGTTTGTTTGTTTGTTTGTTTGTTTGTTTGTTTGTTTGTTTGTTTGTTTGTTTGTTTGTTTGTTTGTTTGTTTGTTTGTTTGTTTGTTTGTTTGTTTGTTTGTTTGTTTGTTTGTTTGTTTGTTTGTTTGTTTGTTTGTTTGTTTGTTTGTTTGTTTGTTTGTTTGTTTGTTTGTTTGTTTGTTTGTTTGTTTGTTTGTTTGTTTGTTTGTTTGTTTGTTTGTTTGTTTGTTTGTTTGTTTGTTTGTTTGTTTGTTTGTTTGTTTGTTTGTTTGTTTGTTTGTTTGTCTGTTTGTCTGTTTGTTTGTTTGTTTGTTTGTCTGTTTGTCTGTTTGTCTGTTTGTCTGTTTGTCTGTTTGTCTGTTTGTCTGTTTGTCTGTTTGTCTGTTTGTCTGTTTGTCTGTTTGTCTGTTTGTCTGTTTGTCTGTTTGTCTGTTTGTCTGTTTGTCTGTTTGTCTGTTTGTCTGTTTGTCTGTTTGTCTGTTTGTCTGTTTGTCTGTTTGTCTGTTTGTCTGTTTGTCTGTTTGTCTGTTTGTCTGTTTGTCTGTTTGTCTGTTTGTCTGTTTGTCTGTTTGTCTGTTTGTCTGTTTGTCTGTTTGTCTGTTTGTCTGTTTGTCTGTTTGTCTGTTTGTCTGTTTGTCTGTTTGTCTGTTTGTCTGTTTGTCTGTTTGTCTGTTTGTCTGTTTGTCTGTTTGTCTGTTTGTCTGTTTGTCTGTTTGTCTGTTTGTCTGTTTGTCTGTTTGTCTGTTTGTCTGTTTGTCTGTTTGTCTGTTTGTCTGTTTGTCTGTTTGTCTGTTTGTCTGTTTGTCTGTTTGTCTGTTTGTCTGTTTGTCTGTTTGTCTGTTTGTCTGTTTGTCTGTTTGTCTGTTTGTCTGTTTGTCTGTTTGTCTGTTTGTCTGTTTGTCTGTTTGTCTGTTTGTCTGTTTGTCTGTTTGTCTGTTTGTCTGTTTGTCTGTTTGTCTGTTTGTCTGTTTGTCTGTTTGTCTGTTTGTCTGTTTGTCTGTTTGTCTGTTTGTCTGTTTGTCTGTTTGTCTGTTTGTCTGTTTGTCTGTTTGTCTGTTTGTCTGTTTGTCTGTTTGTCTGTTTGTCTGTTTGTCTGTTTGTCTGTTTGTCTGTTTGTCTGTTTGTCTGTTTGTCTGTTTGTCTGTTTGTCTGTTTGTCTGTTTGTCTGTTTGTCTGTTTGTCTGTTTGTCTGTTTGTCTGTTTGTCTGTTTGTCTGTTTGTCTGTTTGTCTGTTTGTCTGTTTGTCTGTTTGTCTGTTTGTCTGTTTGTCTGTTTGTCTGTTTGTCTGTTTGTCTGTTTGTCTGTTTGTCTGTTTGTCTGTTTGTCTGTTTGTCTGTTTGTCTGTTTGTCTGTTTGTCTGTTTGTCTGTTTGTCTGTTTGTCTGTTTGTCTGTTTGTCTGTTTGTCTGTTTGTCTGTTTGTCTGTTTGTCTGTTTGTCTGTTTGTCTGTTTGTCTGTTTGTCTGTTTGTCTGTTTGTCTGTTTGTCTGTTTGTCTGTTTGTCTGTTTGTCTGTTTGTCTGTTTGTCTGTTTGTCTGTTTGTCTGTTTGTCTGTTTGTCTGTTTGTCTGTTTGTCTGTTTGTCTGTTTGTCTGTTTGTCTGTTTGTCTGTTTGTCTGTTTGTCTGTTTGTCTGTTTGTCTGTTTGTCTGTTTGTCTGTTTGTCTGTTTGTCTGTTTGTCTGTTTGTCTGTTTGTCTGTTTGTCTGTTTGTCTGTTTGTCTGTTTGTCTGTTTGTCTGTTTGTCTGTTTGTCTGTTTGTCTGTTTGTCTGTTTGTCTGTTTGTCTGTTTGTCTGTTTGTCTGTTTGTCTGTTTGTCTGTTTGTCTGTTTGTCTGTTTGTCTGTTTGTCTGTTTGTCTGTTTGTCTGTTTGTCTGTTTGTCTGTTTGTCTGTTTGTCTGTTTGTCTGTTTGTCTGTTTGTCTGTTTGTCTGTTTGTCTGTTTGTCTGTTTGTCTGTTTGTCTGTTTGTCTGTTTGTCTGTTTGTCTGTTTGTCTGTTTGTCTGTTTGTCTGTTTGTCTGTTTGTCTGTTTGTCTGTTTGTCTGTTTGTCTGTTTGTCTGTTTGTCTGTTTGTTTGTTTGTTTGTTGTTTGTTTGTTTGTTTGTTTGTTTGTTTGTTTGTTTGTTTGTTTGTTTGTTTGTTTGTTTGTTTGTTTGTTTGTTTGTTTGTTTGTTTGTTTGTTTGTTTGTTTGTTTGTTTGTTTGTTTGTTTGTTTGTTTGTTTGTTTGTTTGTTTGTTTGTTTGTTTGTTTGTTTGTTTGTTTGTTTGTTTGTTTGTTTGTTTGTTTGTTTGTTTGTTTGTTTGTTTGTTTGTTTGTTTGTTTGTTTGTTTGTTTGTTTGTTTGTTTGTTTGTTTGTTTGTTTGTTTGTTTGTTTGTTTGTTTGTTTGTTTGTTTGTTTGTTTGTTTGTTTGTTTGTTTGTTTGTTTGTTTGTTTGTTTGTTTGTTTGTTTGTTTGTTTGTTTGTTTGTTTGTTTGTTTGTTTGTTTGTTTGTTTGTTTGTTTGTTTGTTTGTTTGTTTGTTTGTTTGTTTGTTTGTTTGTTTGTTTGTTTGTTTGTTTGTTTGTTTGTTTGTTTGTTTGTTTGTTTGTTTGTTTGTTTGTTTGTTTGTTTGTTTGTTTGTTTGTTTGTTTGTTTGTTTGTTTGTTTGTTTGTTTGTTTGTTTGTTTGTTTGTTTGTTTGTTTGTTTGTTTGTTTGTTTGTTTGTTTGTTTGTTTGTTTGTTTGTTTGTTTGTTTGTTTGTTTGTTTGTTTGTTTGTTTGTTTGTTTGTTTGTTTGTTTGTTTGTTTGTTTGTTTGTTTGTTTGTTTGTTTGTTTGTTTGTTTGTTTGTTTGTTTGTTTGTTTGTTTGTTTGTTTGTTTGTTTGTTTGTTTGTTTGTTTGTTTGTTTGTTTGTTTGTTTGTTTGTTTGTTTGTTTGTTTGTTTGTTTGTTTGTTTGTTTGTTTGTTTGTTTGTTTGTTTGTTTGTTTGTTTGTTTGTTTGTTTGTTTGTTTGTTTGTTTGTTTGTTTGTTTGTTTGTTTGTTTGTTTGTTTGTTTGTTTGTTTGTTTGTTTGTTTGTTTGTTTGTTTGTTTGTTTGTTTGTTTGTTTGTTTGTTTGTTTGTTTGTTTGTTTGTTTGTTGTTTGTCTGTTTGTCTGTTTGTCTGTTTGTCTGTTTGTCTGTTTGTCTGTTTGTCTGTTTGTCTGTTTGTCTGTTTGTCTGTTTGTCTGTTTGTCTGTTTGTCTGTTTGTCTGTTTGTCTGTTTGTCTGTTTGTCTGTTTGTCTGTTTGTCTGTTTGTCTGTTTGTCTGTTTGTCTGTTTGTCTGTTTGTCTGTTTGTCTGTTTGTCTGTTTGTCTGTTTGTCTGTTTGTCTGTTTGTCTGTTTGTCTGTTTGTCTGTTTGTCTGTTTGTCTGTTTGTCTGTTTGTCTGTTTGTCTGTTTGTCTGTTTGTCTGTTTGTCTGTTTGTCTGTTTGTCTGTTTGTCTGTTTGTCTGTTTGTCTGTTTGTCTGTTTGTCTGTTTGTCTGTTTGTCTGTTTGTCTGTTTGTCTGTTTGTCTGTTTGTCTGTTTGTCTGTTTGTCTGTTTGTCTGTTTGTCTGTTTGTCTGTTTGTCTGTTTGTCTGTTTGTCTGTTTGTCTGTTTGTCTGTTTGTCTGTTTGTCTGTTTGTCTGTTTGTCTGTTTGTCTGTTTGTCTGTTTGTCTGTTTGTCTGTTTGTCTGTTTGTCTGTTTGTCTGTTTGTCTGTTTGTCTGTTTGTCTGTTTGTCTGTTTGTCTGTTTGTCTGTTTGTCTGTTTGTCTGTTTGTCTGTTTGTCTGTTTGTCTGTTTGTCTGTTTGTCTGTTTGTCTGTTTGTCTGTTTGTCTGTTTGTCTGTTTGTCTGTTTGTCTGTTTGTCTGTTTGTCTGTTTGTCTGTTTGTCTGTTTGTCTGTTTGTCTGTTTGTCTGTTTGTCTGTTTGTCTGTTTGTCTGTTTGT
>CATIXC010000095.1:20000-22500 GCA_949709985.1 Luffia ferchaultella | reverse complement strand
TGTTTGTTTGTTTGTTTGTTTGTTTGTTTGTTTGTTTGTTTGTTTGTTTGTTTGTTTGTTGTTTGTTTGTTTGTTTGTTTGTTTGTTTGTTTGTTTGTTTGTTTGTTTGTTTGTTTGTTTGTTTGTTTGTTTGTTTGTTTGTTTGTTTGTTTGTTTGTTTGTTTGTTTGTTTGTTTGTTTGTTTGTTTGTTTGTTTGTTTGTTTGTTTGTTTGTTTGTTTGTTTGTTTGTTTGTTTGTTTGTCTGTTTGTCTGTTTGTCTGTTTGTCTGTTTGTCTGTTTGTCTGTTTGTCTGTTTGTCTGTTTGTCTGTTTGTCTGTTTGTCTGTTTGTCTGTTTGTCTGTTTGTCTGTTTGTCTGTTTGTCTGTTTGTCTGTTTGTCTGTTTGTCTGTTTGTCTGTTTGTCTGTTTGTCTGTTTGTCTGTTTGTCTGTTTGTCTGTTTGTCTGTTTGTCTGTTTGTCTGTTTGTCTGTTTGTCTGTTTGTCTGTTTGTCTGTTTGTCTGTTTGTCTGTTTGTCTGTTTGTCTGTTTGTCTGTTTGTCTGTTTGTCTGTTTGTCTGTTTGTCTGTTTGTCTGTTTGTCTGTTTGTCTGTTTGTCTGTTTGTCTGTTTGTCTGTTTGTCTGTTTGTCTGTTTGTCTGTTTGTCTGTTTGTCTGTTTGTCTGTTTGTCTGTTTGTCTGTTTGTCTGTTTGTCTGTTTGTCTGTTTGTCTGTTTGTCTGTTTGTCTGTTTGTCTGTTTGTCTGTTTGTCTGTTTGTCTGTTTGTCTGTTTGTCTGTTTGTCTGTTTGTCTGTTTGTCTGTTTGTCTGTTTGTCTGTTTGTCTGTTTGTCTGTTTGTCTGTTTGTCTGTTTGTCTGTTTGTCTGTTTGTCTGTTTGTCTGTTTGTCTGTTTGTCTGTTTGTCTGTTTGTCTGTTTGTCTGTTTGTCTGTTTGTCTGTTTGTCTGTTTGTCTGTTTGTCTGTTTGTCTGTTTGTCTGTTTGTCTGTTTGTCTGTTTGTCTGTTTGTCTGTTTGTCTGTTTGTCTGTTTGTCTGTTTGTCTGTTTGTCTGTTTGTCTGTTTGTCTGTTTGTCTGTTTGTCTGTTTGTCTGTTTGTCTGTTTGTCTGTTTGTCTGTTTGTCTGTTTGTCTGTTTGTCTGTTTGTCTGTTTGTCTGTTTGTCTGTTTGTCTGTTTGTCTGTTTGTCTGTTTGTCTGTTTGTCTGTTTGTCTGTTTGTCTGTTTGTCTGTTTGTCTGTTTGTCTGTTTGTCTGTTTGTCTGTTTGTCTGTTTGTCTGTTTGTCTGTTTGTCTGTTTGTCTGTTTGTCTGTTTGTCTGTTTGTCTGTTTGTCTGTTTGTCTGTTTGTCTGTTTGTCTGTTTGTCTGTTTGTCTGTTTGTCTGTTTGTCTGTTTGTCTGTTTGTCTGTTTGTCTGTTTGTCTGTTTGTCTGTTTGTCTGTTTGTCTGTTTGTCTGTTTGTCTGTTTGTCTGTTTGTCTGTTTGTCTGTTTGTCTGTTTGTCTGTTTGTCTGTTTGTCTGTTTGTCTGTTTGTCTGTTTGTCTGTTTGTCTGTTTGTCTGTTTGTCTGTTTGTCTGTTTGTCTGTTTGTCTGTTTGTCTGTTTGTCTGTTTGTCTGTTTGTCTGTTTGTCTGTTTGTCTGTTTGTCTGTTTGTCTGTTTGTCTGTTTGTCTGTTTGTCTGTTTGTCTGTTTGTCTGTTTGTCTGTTTGTCTGTTTGTCTGTTTGTCTGTTTGTCTGTTTGTCTGTTTGTCTGTTTGTCTGTTTGTCTGTTTGTCTGTTTGTCTGTTTGTCTGTTTGTCTGTTTGTCTGTTTGTCTGTTTGTCTGTTTGTCTGTTTGTCTGTTTGTCTGTTTGTCTGTTTGTCTGTTTGTCTGTTTGTCTGTTTGTCTGTTTGTCTGTTTGTCTGTTTGTCTGTTTGTCTGTTTGTCTGTTTGTCTGTTTGTCTGTTTGTCTGTTTGTCTGTTTGTCTGTTTGTCTGTTTGTCTGTTTGTCTGTTTGTCTGTTTGTCTGTTTGTCTGTTTGTCTGTTTGTCTGTTTGTCTGTTTGTCTGTTTGTCTGTTTGTCTGTTTGTCTGTTTGTCTGTTTGTCTGTTTGTCTGTTTGTCTGTTTGTCTGTTTGTCTGTTTGTCTGTTTGTCTGTTTGTCTGTTTGTCTGTTTGTCTGTTTGTCTGTTTGTCTGTTTGTCTGTTTGTCTGTTTGTCTGTTTGTTTGTTTGTTTGTTTGTTTGTTTGTTTGTTTGTTTGTTTGTTTGTTTGTTTGTTTGTTTGTTTGTTTGTTTGTTTGTTTGTTTGTTTGTTTGTTTGTTTGTTTGTTTGTTTGTTTGTTTGTTTGTTTGTTTGTTTGTTTGTTTGTTTGTTTGTTTGTTTGTTTGTTTGTTTGTTTGTTTGTTTGTTTGTTTGTTTGTTTGTTTGTTTGTTTGTTTGTTTGTTTGTTTGTTTGTTTGTTTGTTTGTTTGTTTGTTTGTTTGTTTGTTTGTTTGTTTGTTTGTTTGTTTGTTTGTTTGTTTGTTTGTTT
>CATIXC010000095.1:2500-15000 GCA_949709985.1 Luffia ferchaultella | reverse complement strand
GTTTGTCTGTTTGTCTGTTTGTCTGTTTGTCTGTTTGTCTGTTTGTCTGTTTGTCTGTTTGTCTGTTTGTCTGTTTGTCTGTTTGTCTGTTTGTCTGTTTGTTTGTTTGTTTGTTTGTTTGTTTGTTTGTTTGTTTGTTTGTTTGTTTGTTTGTTTGTTTGTTTGTTTGTTTGTTTGTTTGTTTGTTTGTTTGTTTGTTTGTTTGTTTGTTTGTTTGTTTGTTTGTTTGTTTGTTTGTTTGTTTGTTTGTTTGTTTGTTTGTTTGTTTGTTTGTTTGTTTGTTTGTTTGTTTGTTTGTTTGTTTGTTTGTTTGTTTGTTTGTTTGTTTGTTTGTTTGTTTGTTTGTTTGTTTGTTTGTTTGTTTGTTTGTCTGTTTGTCTGTTTGTCTGTTTGTCTGTTTGTCTGTTTGTCTGTTTGTCTGTTTGTCTGTTTGTCTGTTTGTCTGTTTGTCTGTTTGTCTGTTTGTCTGTTTGTCTGTTTGTCTGTTTGTCTGTTTGTCTGTTTGTCTGTTTGTCTGTTTGTCTGTTTGTCTGTTTGTCTGTTTGTCTGTTTGTCTGTTTGTCTGTTTGTCTGTTTGTCTGTTTGTCTGTTTGTCTGTTTGTCTGTTTGTCTGTTTGTCTGTTTGTCTGTTTGTCTGTTTGTCTGTTTGTCTGTTTGTCTGTTTGTCTGTTTGTCTGTTTGTCTGTTTGTCTGTTTGTCTGTTTGTCTGTTTGTCTGTTTGTCTGTTTGTCTGTTTGTCTGTTTGTCTGTTTGTCTGTTTGTCTGTTTGTCTGTTTGTCTGTTTGTCTGTTTGTCTGTTTGTCTGTTTGTCTGTTTGTTTGTTTGTTTGTTTGTTTGTTTGTTTGTTTGTTTGTTTGTTTGTTTGTTTGTTTGTTTGTTTGTTTGTTTGTTTGTTTGTTTGTTTGTTTGTTTGTTTGTTTGTTTGTTTGTTTGTTTGTTTGTTTGTTTGTTTGTTTGTTTGTTTGTTTGTTTGTTTGTTTGTTTGTTTGTTTGTTTGTTTGTTTGTTTGTTTGTTTGTTTGTTTGTTTGTTTGTTTGTTTGTTTGTTTGTTTGTTTGTTTGTTTGTTTGTTTGTTTGTTTGTCTGTTTGTCTGTTTGTCTGTTTGTCTGTTTGTCTGTTTGTCTGTTTGTCTGTTTGTCTGTTTGTCTGTTTGTCTGTTTGTCTGTTTGTCTGTTTGTCTGTTTGTCTGTTTGTCTGTTTGTCTGTTTGTCTGTTTGTCTGTTTGTCTGTTTGTCTGTTTGTCTGTTTGTCTGTTTGTCTGTTTGTCTGTTTGTCTGTTTGTCTGTTTGTCTGTTTGTCTGTTTGTCTGTTTGTCTGTTTGTCTGTTTGTCTGTTTGTCTGTTTGTCTGTTTGTCTGTTTGTCTGTTTGTCTGTTTGTCTGTTTGTCTGTTTGTCTGTTTGTCTGTTTGTCTGTTTGTCTGTTTGTCTGTTTGTCTGTTTGTCTGTTTGTCTGTTTGTCTGTTTGTCTGTTTGTCTGTTTGTCTGTTTGTCTGTTTGTCTGTTTGTCTGTTTGTCTGTTTGTCTGTTTGTCTGTTTGTCTGTTTGTCTGTTTGTCTGTTTGTCTGTTTGTCTGTTTGTCTGTTTGTCTGTTTGTCTGTTTGTCTGTTTGTCTGTTTGTTTGTTTGTTTGTTTGTTTGTTTGTTTGTTTGTTTGTTTGTTTGTTTGTTTGTTTGTTTGTTTGTTTGTTTGTTTGTTTGTTTGTTTGTTTGTTTGTTTGTTTGTTTGTTTGTTTGTTTGTTTGTTTGTTTGTTTGTTTGTTTGTTTGTTTGTTTGTTTGTTTGTTTGTTTGTTTGTTTGTTTGTTTGTTTGTTTGTTTGTTTGTTTGTTTGTTTGTTTGTTTGTTTGTTTGTTTGTTTGTTTGTTTGTTTGTTTGTTTGTTTGTTTGTTTGTTTGTTTGTTTGTTTGTTTGTTTGTTTGTTTGTTTGTTTGTTTGTTTGTTTGTTTGTTTGTTTGTTTGTTTGTTTGTTTGTTTGTTTGTTTGTTTGTTTGTTTGTTTGTTTGTTTGTTTGTTTGTTTGTTTGTTTGTTTGTTTGTTTGTTTGTTTGTTTGTTTGTTTGTTTGTTTGTTTGTTTGTTTGTTTGTTTGTTTGTTTGTTTGTTTGTTTGTTTGTTTGTTTGTTTGTTTGTTTGTTTGTTTGTTTGTTTGTTTGTTTGTTTGTTTGTTTGTTTGTTTGTTTGTTTGTTTGTTTGTTTGTTTGTTTGTTTGTTTGTTTGTTTGTTTGTTTGTTTGTTTGTTTGTTTGTTTGTTTGTTTGTTTGTTTGTTTGTTTGTTTGTTTGTTTGTTTGTTTGTTTGTTTGTTTGTTTGTTTGTTTGTTTGTTTGTTTGTTTGTTTGTTTGTTTGTTTGTTTGTTTGTTTGTTTGTTTGTTTGTTTGTTTGTTTGTTTGTTTGTTTGTTTGTTTGTTTGTTTGTTTGTTTGTTTGTTTGTTTGTTTGTTTGTTTGTTTGTTTGTTTGTTTGTTTGTTTGTTTGTTTGTTTGTTTGTTTGTTTGTTTGTTTGTTTGTTTGTTTGTTTGTTTGTTTGTTTGTTTGTTTGTTTGTTTGTTTGTTTGTTTGTCTGTTTGTCTGTTTGTCTGTTTGTCTGTTTGTCTGTTTGTCTGTTTGTCTGTTTGTCTGTTTGTCTGTTTGTCTGTTTGTCTGTTTGTCTGTTTGTCTGTTTGTCTGTTTGTCTGTTTGTCTGTTTGTCTGTTTGTCTGTTTGTCTGTTTGTCTGTTTGTCTGTTTGTCTGTTTGTCTGTTTGTCTGTTTGTCTGTTTGTCTGTTTGTCTGTTTGTCTGTTTGTCTGTTTGTCTGTTTGTCTGTTTGTCTGTTTGTCTGTTTGTCTGTTTGTCTGTTTGTCTGTTTGTCTGTTTGTCTGTTTGTCTGTTTGTCTGTTTGTCTGTTTGTCTGTTTGTCTGTTTGTCTGTTTGTCTGTTTGTCTGTTTGTCTGTTTGTCTGTTTGTCTGTTTGTCTGTTTGTCTGTTTGTCTGTTTGTCTGTTTGTCTGTTTGTCTGTTTGTCTGTTTGTCTGTTTGTCTGTTTGTCTGTTTGTCTGTTTGTCTGTTTGTCTGTTTGTCTGTTTGTCTGTTTGTCTGTTTGTCTGTTTGTCTGTTTGTCTGTTTGTCTGTTTGTCTGTTTGTCTGTTTGTCTGTTTGTCTGTTTGTCTGTTTGTCTGTTTGTCTGTTTGTCTGTTTGTCTGTTTGTCTGTTTGTCTGTTTGTCTGTTTGTCTGTTTGTCTGTTTGTCTGTTTGTCTGTTTGTCTGTTTGTCTGTTTGTCTGTTTGTCTGTTTGTCTGTTTGTCTGTTTGTCTGTTTGTCTGTTTGTCTGTTTGTCTGTTTGTCTGTTTGTCTGTTTGTCTGTTTGTCTGTTTGTCTGTTTGTCTGTTTGTCTGTTTGTCTGTTTGTCTGTTTGTCTGTTTGTCTGTTTGTCTGTTTGTCTGTTTGTCTGTTTGTCTGTTTGTCTGTTTGTCTGTTTGTCTGTTTGTCTGTTTGTCTGTTTGTCTGTTTGTCTGTTTGTCTGTTTGTCTGTTTGTCTGTTTGTCTGTTTGTCTGTTTGTCTGTTTGTCTGTTTGTCTGTTTGTCTGTTTGTCTGTTTGTCTGTTTGTCTGTTTGTCTGTTTGTCTGTTTGTCTGTTTGTCTGTTTGTCTGTTTGTCTGTTTGTCTGTTTGTCTGTTTGTCTGTTTGTCTGTTTGTCTGTTTGTCTGTTTGTCTGTTTGTCTGTTTGTCTGTTTGTCTGTTTGTCTGTTTGTCTGTTTGTCTGTTTGTTTGTTTGTTTGTTTGTTTGTTTGTTTGTTTGTTTGTTTGTTTGTTTGTTTGTTTGTTTGTTTGTTTGTTTGTTTGTTTGTTTGTTTGTTTGTTTGTTTGTTTGTTTGTTTGTTTGTTTGTTTGTTTGTTTGTTTGTTTGTTTGTTTGTTTGTTTGTTTGTTTGTTTGTTTGTTTGTTTGTTTGTTTGTTTGTTTGTTTGTTTGTTTGTTTGTTTGTTTGTTTGTTTGTTTGTTTGTTTGTTTGTTTGTTTGTTTGTTTGTTTGTTTGTTTGTTTGTTTGTTTGTTTGTTTGTTTGTTTGTTTGTTTGTTTGTTTGTTTGTTTGTTTGTTTGTTTGTTTGTTTGTTTGTTTGTTTGTTTGTTTGTTTGTTTGTTTGTTTGTTTGTTTGTTTGTTTGTTTGTTTGTTTGTTTGTTTGTTTGTTTGTTTGTTTGTTTGTTTGTTTGTTTGTTTGTTTGTTTGTTTGTTTGTTTGTTTGTTTGTTTGTTTGTTTGTTTGTTTGTTTGTTTGTTTGTTTGTTTGTTTGTTTGTTTGTTTGTTTGTTTGTTTGTTTGTTTGTTTGTTTGTTTGTTTGTTTGTTTGTTTGTTTGTTTGTTTGTTTGTTTGTTTGTTTGTTTGTTTGTTTGTTTGTTTGTTTGTTTGTTTGTTTGTTTGTTTGTTTGTTTGTTTGTTTGTTTGTTTGTTTGTTTGTTTGTTTGTTTGTTTGTTTGTTTGTTTGTTTGTTTGTTTGTTTGTTTGTTTGTTTGTTTGTTTGTTTGTTTGTTTGTTTGTTTGTTTGTTTGTTTGTTTGTTTGTTTGTTTGTTTGTTTGTTTGTTTGTTTGTTTGTTTGTTTGTTTGTTTGTTTGTTTGTTTGTTTGTTTGTTTGTTTGTTTGTTTGTTTGTTTGTTTGTTTGTTTGTTTGTTTGTTTGTTTGTTTGTTTGTTTGTTTGTTTGTTTGTTTGTTTGTTTGTTTGTTTGTTTGTTTGTTTGTTTGTTTGTTTGTTTGTTTGTTTGTTTGTTTGTTTGTTTGTTTGTTTGTTTGTTTGTTTGTTTGTTTGTTTGTTTGTTTGTTTGTTTGTTTGTTTGTTTGTTTGTTTGTTTGTTTGTTTGTTTGTTTGTTTGTTTGTTTGTTTGTTTGTTTGTTTGTTTGTTTGTTTGTTTGTTTGTTTGTTTGTTTGTTTGTTTGTTTGTTTGTTTGTTTGTTTGTTTGTTTGTTTGTTTGTTTGTTTGTTTGTTTGTTTGTTTGTTTGTTTGTTTGTTTGTTTGTTTGTTTGTTTGTTTGTTTGTTTGTTTGTTTGTTTGTTTGTTTGTTTGTTTGTTTGTTTGTTTGTTTGTTTGTTTGTTTGTTTGTTTGTTTGTTTGTTTGTTTGTTTGTTTGTTTGTTTGTTTGTTTGTTTGTTTGTTTGTTTGTCTGTTTGTCTGTTTGTCTGTTTGTCTGTTTGTCTGTTTGTCTGTTTGTCTGTTTGTCTGTTTGTCTGTTTGTCTGTTTGTCTGTTTGTCTGTTTGTCTGTTTGTCTGTTTGTCTGTTTGTCTGTTTGTCTGTTTGTCTGTTTGTCTGTTTGTCTGTTTGTCTGTTTGTCTGTTTGTCTGTTTGTCTGTTTGTCTGTTTGTCTGTTTGTCTGTTTGTCTGTTTGTCTGTTTGTCTGTTTGTCTGTTTGTCTGTTTGTCTGTTTGTCTGTTTGTCTGTTTGTCTGTTTGTCTGTTTGTCTGTTTGTCTGTTTGTCTGTTTGTCTGTTTGTCTGTTTGTCTGTTTGTCTGTTTGTCTGTTTGTCTGTTTGTCTGTTTGTCTGTTTGTCTGTTTGTCTGTTTGTCTGTTTGTCTGTTTGTCTGTTTGTCTGTTTGTCTGTTTGTCTGTTTGTCTGTTTGTCTGTTTGTCTGTTTGTCTGTTTGTCTGTTTGTCTGTTTGTCTGTTTGTCTGTTTGTCTGTTTGTCTGTTTGTCTGTTTGTCTGTTTGTCTGTTTGTCTGTTTGTCTGTTTGTCTGTTTGTCTGTTTGTCTGTTTGTCTGTTTGTCTGTTTGTCTGTTTGTCTGTTTGTCTGTTTGTCTGTTTGTCTGTTTGTCTGTTTGTCTGTTTGTCTGTTTGTCTGTTTGTCTGTTTGTCTGTTTGTCTGTTTGTCTGTTTGTCTGTTTGTCTGTTTGTCTGTTTGTCTGTTTGTCTGTTTGTCTGTTTGTCTGTTTGTCTGTTTGTCTGTTTGTCTGTTTGTCTGTTTGTCTGTTTGTCTGTTTGTCTGTTTGTCTGTTTGTCTGTTTGTCTGTTTGTCTGTTTGTCTGTTTGTCTGTTTGTCTGTTTGTCTGTTTGTCTGTTTGTCTGTTTGTCTGTTTGTCTGTTTGTCTGTTTGTCTGTTTGTCTGTTTGTCTGTTTGTCTGTTTGTCTGTTTGTCTGTTTGTCTGTTTGTCTGTTTGTCTGTTTGTCTGTTTGTCTGTTTGTCTGTTTGTCTGTTTGTCTGTTTGTCTGTTTGTCTGTTTGTCTGTTTGTCTGTTTGTCTGTTTGTCTGTTTGTCTGTTTGTCTGTTTGTCTGTTTGTCTGTTTGTCTGTTTGTCTGTTTGTCTGTTTGTCTGTTTGTCTGTTTGTCTGTTTGTCTGTTTGTCTGTTTGTCTGTTTGTCTGTTTGTCTGTTTGTCTGTTTGTCTGTTTGTCTGTTTGTCTGTTTGTCTGTTTGTCTGTTTGTCTGTTTGTCTGTTTGTCTGTTTGTCTGTTTGTCTGTTTGTCTGTTTGTCTGTTTGTCTGTTTGTCTGTTTGTCTGTTTGTCTGTTTGTCTGTTTGTCTGTTTGTCTGTTTGTCTGTTTGTCTGTTTGTCTGTTTGTCTGTTTGTCTGTTTGTCTGTTTGTCTGTTTGTCTGTTTGTCTGTTTGTCTGTTTGTCTGTTTGTCTGTTTGTCTGTTTGTCTGTTTGTCTGTTTGTCTGTTTGTCTGTTTGTCTGTTTGTCTGTTTGTCTGTTTGTCTGTTTGTCTGTTTGTCTGTTTGTCTGTTTGTCTGTTTGTCTGTTTGTCTGTTTGTCTGTTTGTCTGTTTGTCTGTTTGTCTGTTTGTCTGTTTGTCTGTTTGTCTGTTTGTCTGTTTGTCTGTTTGTCTGTTTGTCTGTTTGTCTGTTTGTCTGTTTGTCTGTTTGTCTGTTTGTCTGTTTGTCTGTTTGTCTGTTTGTCTGTTTGTCTGTTTGTCTGTTTGTCTGTTTGTCTGTTTGTCTGTTTGTCTGTTTGTCTGTTTGTCTGTTTGTCTGTTTGTCTGTTTGTCTGTTTGTCTGTTTGTCTGTTTGTCTGTTTGTCTGTTTGTCTGTTTGTCTGTTTGTCTGTTTGTCTGTTTGTCTGTTTGTCTGTTTGTTTGTTTGTTTGTTTGTTTGTTTGTTTGTTTGTTTGTTTGTTTGTTTGTTTGTTTGTTTGTTTGTTTGTTTGTTTGTTTGTTTGTTTGTTTGTTTGTTTGTTTGTTTGTTTGTTTGTTTGTTTGTTTGTTTGTTTGTTTGTTTGTTTGTTTGTTTGTTTGTTTGTTTGTTTGTTTGTTTGTTTGTTTGTTTGTTTGTTTGTTTGTTTGTTTGTTTGTTTGTTTGTTTGTTTGTTTGTTTGTTTGTTTGTTTGTTTGTTTGTTTGTTTGTTTGTTTGTTTGTTTGTTTGTTTGTTTGTTTGTTTGTTTGTTTGTTTGTTTGTTTGTTTGTTTGTTTGTTTGTTTGTTTGTTTGTTTGTTTGTTTGTTTGTTTGTTTGTTTGTTTGTTTGTTTGTTTGTTTGTTTGTTTGTTTGTTTGTTTGTTTGTTTGTTTGTTTGTTTGTTTGTTTGTTTGTTTGTTTGTTTGTTTGTTTGTTTGTTTGTTTGTTTGTTTGTTTGTTTGTTTGTTTGTTTGTTTGTTTGTTTGTTTGTTTGTTTGTTTGTTTGTTTGTTTGTTTGTTTGTTTGTTTGTTTGTTTGTTTGTTTGTTTGTTTGTCTGTTTGTCTGTTTGTCTGTTTGTCTGTTTGTCTGTTTGTCTGTTTGTCTGTTTGTCTGTTTGTCTGTTTGTCTGTTTGTCTGTTTGTCTGTTTGTCTGTTTGTCTGTTTGTCTGTTTGTCTGTTTGTCTGTTTGTCTGTTTGTCTGTTTGTCTGTTTGTCTGTTTGTCTGTTTGTCTGTTTGTCTGTTTGTCTGTTTGTCTGTTTGTCTGTTTGTCTGTTTGTCTGTTTGTCTGTTTGTCTGTTTGTCTGTTTGTCTGTTTGTCTGTTTGTCTGTTTGTCTGTTTGTCTGTTTGTCTGTTTGTCTGTTTGTCTGTTTGTCTGTTTGTCTGTTTGTCTGTTTGTCTGTTTGTCTGTTTGTCTGTTTGTCTGTTTGTCTGTTTGTCTGTTTGTCTGTTTGTCTGTTTGTCTGTTTGTCTGTTTGTCTGTTTGTCTGTTTGTCTGTTTGTCTGTTTGTCTGTTTGTCTGTTTGTCTGTTTGTCTGTTTGTCTGTTTGTCTGTTTGTCTGTTTGTCTGTTTGTCTGTTTGTCTGTTTGTCTGTTTGTCTGTTTGTCTGTTTGTCTGTTTGTCTGTTTGTCTGTTTGTCTGTTTGTCTGTTTGTCTGTTTGTCTGTTTGTCTGTTTGTCTGTTTGTCTGTTTGTCTGTTTGTCTGTTTGTCTGTTTGTCTGTTTGTCTGTTTGTCTGTTTGTCTGTTTGTCTGTTTGTCTGTTTGTCTGTTTGTCTGTTTGTCTGTTTGTCTGTTTGTCTGTTTGTCTGTTTGTCTGTTTGTCTGTTTGTCTGTTTGTCTGTTTGTCTGTTTGTCTGTTTGTCTGTTTGTCTGTTTGTCTGTTTGTCTGTTTGTCTGTTTGTCTGTTTGTCTGTTTGTCTGTTTGTCTGTTTGTCTGTTTGTCTGTTTGTCTGTTTGTCTGTTTGTCTGTTTGTCTGTTTGTCTGTTTGTCTGTTTGTCTGTTTGTCTGTTTGTCTGTTTGTCTGTTTGTCTGTTTGTCTGTTTGTCTGTTTGTCTGTTTGTCTGTTTGTCTGTTTGTCTGTTTGTCTGTTTGTCTGTTTGTCTGTTTGTCTGTTTGTCTGTTTGTCTGTTTGTCTGTTTGTCTGTTTGTCTGTTTGTCTGTTTGTCTGTTTGTCTGTTTGTCTGTTTGTCTGTTTGTCTGTTTGTCTGTTTGTCTGTTTGTCTGTTTGTCTGTTTGTCTGTTTGTCTGTTTGTCTGTTTGTCTGTTTGTTTGTTTGTTTGTTTGTTTGTTTGTTTGTTTGTTTGTTTGTTTGTTTGTTTGTTTGTTTGTTTGTTTGTTTGTTTGTTTGTTTGTTTGTTTGTTTGTTTGTTTGTTTGTTTGTTTGTTTGTTTGTTTGTTTGTTTGTTTGTTTGTTTGTTTGTTTGTTTGTTTGTTTGTTTGTTTGTTTGTTTGTTTGTTTGTTTGTTTGTTTGTTTGTTTGTTTGTTTGTTTGTTTGTTTGTTTGTTTGTTTGTTTGTTTGTTTGTTTGTTTGTTTGTTTGTTTGTTTGTTTGTTTGTTTGTTTGTTTGTTTGTTTGTTTGTTTGTCTGTTTGTCTGTTTGTTTGTTTGTTTGTTTGTCTGTTTGTCTGTTTGTCTGTTTGTCTGTTTGTCTGTTTGTCTGTTTGTCTGTTTGTCTGTTTGTCTGTTTGTCTGTTTGTCTGTTTGTCTGTTTGTCTGTTTGTCTGTTTGTCTGTTTGTCTGTTTGTCTGTTTGTCTGTTTGTCTGTTTGTCTGTTTGTCTGTTTGTCTGTTTGTCTGTTTGTCTGTTTGTCTGTTTGTCTGTTTGTCTGTTTGTCTGTTTGTCTGTTTGTCTGTTTGTCTGTTTGTCTGTTTGTCTGTTTGTCTGTTTGTCTGTTTGTCTGTTTGTCTGTTTGTCTGTTTGTCTGTTTGTCTGTTTGTCTGTTTGTCTGTTTGTCTGTTTGTCTGTTTGTCTGTTTGTCTGTTTGTCTGTTTGTCTGTTTGTCTGTTTGTCTGTTTGTCTGTTTGTCTGTTTGTCTGTTTGTCTGTTTGTCTGTTTGTCTGTTTGTCTGTTTGTCTGTTTGTCTGTTTGTCTGTTTGTCTGTTTGTCTGTTTGTCTGTTTGTCTGTTTGTCTGTTTGTCTGTTTGTCTGTTTGTCTGTTTGTCTGTTTGTCTGTTTGTCTGTTTGTCTGTTTGTCTGTTTGTCTGTTTGTCTGTTTGTCTGTTTGTCTGTTTGTCTGTTTGTCTGTTTGTCTGTTTGTCTGTTTGTCTGTTTGTCTGTTTGTCTGTTTGTCTGTTTGTCTGTTTGTCTGTTTGTCTGTTTGTCTGTTTGTCTGTTTGTCTGTTTGTCTGTTTGTCTGTTTGTCTGTTTGTCTGTTTGTCTGTTTGTCTGTTTGTCTGTTTGTCTGTTTGTCTGTTTGTCTGTTTGTCTGTTTGTCTGTTTGTCTGTTTGTCTGTTTGTCTGTTTGTCTGTTTGTCTGTTTGTCTGTTTGTCTGTTTGTCTGTTTGTCTGTTTGTCTGTTTGTCTGTTTGTCTGTTTGTCTGTTTGTCTGTTTGTCTGTTTGTCTGTTTGTCTGTTTGTCTGTTTGTCTGTTTGTCTGTTTGTCTGTTTGTCTGTTTGTCTGTTTGTCTGTTTGTCTGTTTGTCTGTTTGTCTGTTTGTCTGTTTGTCTGTTTGTCTGTTTGTCTGTTTGTCTGTTTGTCTGTTTGTCTGTTTGTCTGTTTGTCTGTTTGTCTGTTTGTCTGTTTGTCTGTTTGTCTGTTTGTCTGTTTGTCTGTTTGTCTGTTTGTCTGTTTGTCTGTTTGTCTGTTTGTCTGTTTGTCTGTTTGTCTGTTTGTCTGTTTGTCTGTTTGTCTGTTTGTCTGTTTGTCTGTTTGTCTGTTTGTCTGTTTGTCTGTTTGTCTGTTTGTCTGTTTGTCTGTTTGTCTGTTTGTCTGTTTGTCTGTTTGTCTGTTTGTCTGTTTGTCTGTTTGTCTGTTTGTCTGTTTGTCTGTTTGTCTGTTTGTCTGTTTGTCTGTTTGTCTGTTTGTCTGTTTGTCTGTTTGTCTGTTTGTCTGTTTGTCTGTTTGTCTGTTTGTCTGTTTGTCTGTTTGTCTGTTTGTCTGTTTGTCTGTTTGTCTGTTTGTCTGTTTGTCTGTTTGTCTGTTTGTCTGTTTGTCTGTTTGTCTGTTTGTCTGTTTGTCTGTTTGTCTGTTTGTCTGTTTGTCTGTTTGTCTGTTTGTCTGTTTGTCTGTTTGTCTGTTTGTCTGTTTGTCTGTTTGTCTGTTTGTCTGTTTGTCTGTTTGTCTGTTTGTCTGTTTGTCTGTTTGTCTGTTTGTCTGTTTGTCTGTTTGTCTGTTTGTCTGTTTGTCTGTTTGTCTGTTTGTTTGTTTGTTTGTTTGTTTGTTTGTTTGTTTGTTTGTTTGTTTGTTTGTTTGTTTGTTTGTTTGTTTGTTTGTTTGTTTGTTTGTTTGTTTGTTTGTTTGTTTGTTTGTTTGTTTGTTTGTTTGTTTGTTTGTTTGTTTGTTTGTTTGTTTGTTTGTTTGTTTGTTTGTTTGTTTGTTTGTTTGTTTGTTTGTTTGTTTGTTTGTTTGTTTGTTTGTTTGTTTGTTTGTTTGTTTGTTTGTTTGTTTGTTTGTTTGTTTGTTTGTTTGTTTGTTTGTTTGTTTGTTTGTTTGTTTGTTTGTTTGTTTGTTTGTTTGTTTGTTTGTTTGTTTGTTTGTTTGTTTGTTTGTTTGTTTGTTTGTTTGTTTGTTTGTTTGTTTGTTTGTTTGTTTGTTTGTTTGTTTGTTTGTTTGTTTGTTTGTTTGTTTGTTTGTTTGTTTGTTTGTTTGTTTGTTTGTTTGTTTGTTTGTTTGTTTGTTTGTTTGTTTGTTTGTTTGTTTGTTTGTTTGTTTGTTTGTTTGTTTGTTTGTTTGTTTGTTTGTTTGTTTGTTTGTTTGTTTGTTTGTTTGTTTGTTTGTTTGTTTGTTTGTTTGTTTGTTTGTTTGTTTGTTTGTTTGTTTGTTTGTTTGTTTGTTTGTTTGTTTGTTTGTTTGTTTGTTTGTTTGTTTGTTTGTTTGTTTGTTTGTTTGTTTGTTTGTTTGTTTGTTTGTTTGTTTGTTTGTTTGTTTGTTTGTTTGTTTGTTTGTTTGTTTGTTTGTTTGTTTGTTTGTTTGTTTGTTTGTTTGTTTGTTTGTTTGTTTGTTTGTTTGTTTGTTTGTTTGTTTGTTTGTTTGTTTGTTTGTTTGTTTGTTTGTTTGTTTGTTTGTTTGTTTGTTTGTTTGTTTGTTTGTTTGTTTGTTTGTTTGTTTGTTTGTTTGTTTGTTTGTTTGTTTGTTTGTTTGTTTGTTTGTTTGTTTGTTTGTTTGTTTGTTTGTTTGTTTGTTTGTTTGTTTGTTTGTTTGTTTGTTTGTTTGTTTGTTTGTTTGTTTGTTTGTTTGTTTGTTTGTCTGTTTGTCTGTTTGTCTGTTTGTCTGTTTGTCTGTTTGTCTGTTTGTCTGTTTGTCTGTTTGTCTGTTTGTCTGTTTGTCTGTTTGTCTGTTTGTCTGTTTGTCTGTTTGTCTGTTTGTCTGTTTGTCTGTTTGTCTGTTTGTCTGTTTGTCTGTTTGTCTGTTTGTCTGTTTGTCTGTTTGTCTGTTTGTCTGTTTGTCTGTTTGTCTGTTTGTCTGTTTGTCTGTTTGTCTGTTTGTCTGTTTGTCTGTTTGTCTGTTTGTCTGTTTGTCTGTTTGTCTGTTTGTCTGTTTGTCTGTTTGTCTGTTTGTCTGTTTGTCTGTTTGTCTGTTTGTCTGTTTGTCTGTTTGTCTGTTTGTCTGTTTGTCTGTTTGTCTGTTTGTCTGTTTGTCTGTTTGTCTGTTTGTCTGTTTGTCTGTTTGTCTGTTTGTCTGTTTGTCTGTTTGTCTGTTTGTCTGTTTGTCTGTTTGTCTGTTTGTCTGTTTGTCTGTTTGTCTGTTTGTCTGTTTGTCTGTTTGTCTGTTT
>CATIXC010000094.1:0-37174 GCA_949709985.1 Luffia ferchaultella | reverse complement strand
GACATTTTCCTATAACTTAATACATTATAATAATACGGAGCCGCGCGTCGTCGAGTTGCTCGCGCTTGACCGATCTAGATTATAAATCTCATATTTGCGTCTAGTTAGTACAGGCGTAACTTTCTACTGTTTAAATTTTGAAATTTGAAGCTAAATTGATCTATTAAAAATAAATAATCAAAATTTACATATAAAAAAAAAATATAATAAACAAATAAAAAATTTTTTTTTTCGTTTTTGGCGCTTTCTCCACATCATAGGCAGGATCTAGTATTTCTATAGATATCCTTGCGATAGAAACGCCAAATACCCACATTTAGATCATAATAATTGAAATATTGGTAATATTCATGATATAAAAGTCTAGGTAGGCCGTGCGTTGTTTTGACTCGTCAGCTCGTTTCCATACATATATACGCCTATTTATATTGCAATAATCGTTTTATATATCTATTTCATCGTGCGAATTTCATGGTCCCAAAATTAATTGATTTTATTAAGAAAAAATTTATATGACTTCCCCAAATTTCACATAAAAACATCAAATTATATCGCATTTTCGTCAACTTTTCGACATATAAGGCAAGGCCTATTGCCTCTGCACATAACCTGCTATAAAAGAACGACGAAAATCGCACAATTACGAAAAAAAATTGACATTTTCATATAACTTAATACATAATAATAATACGGAGCCGCGCGTCGTCGAGTCGCTCGCGCTTGACCGATCTGGATTATAAATCTCATATTTGCGTCTTGTTAGTACAGGCGTAACTTTCTACTGTTTAAATTTTGAAAATTGAAGCTAAATTGATCTATTAAAAATAAAATAATCAAAATTTACATATTAAAAAAAATATATAATAAACAAATAAAAAAAATTTTTTTTTCCGTTTTTGCGCTTTCTTCACATCATAGGCAGGATCTAGTATTTCTATAGATATCCTTGCGATAGAAACGCCAAATAACCACATTTAGATCATAATAATTGAAATATTAGTAATATTCATGATATAAAAGTCTAGGTAGGCCGTGCGTTGTTTTGACTCGTCAGCTCGTTTCCATACATATATACGCCTATTTATATTGCAATAATGGTTTTATATAATCTATTTCATCGTGCGAATTTCATGGTCCCAAAATTAATTGATTTTATTAAGAAAAAATTTATATGACTTCCCCAAATTTCACATAAAAACATCAAATAATATCGCATTTTCGTCAACTTTTTGACATATAAGGCAAGGCCTAGTGCCTCTGCACATAACCTGCTATAAAAGAACGACGAAAATCGCACAATTACAAAAAA
Source organism: Luffia ferchaultella (assembly GCA_949709985.1). Classification (NCBI taxonomy): domain Eukaryota; kingdom Metazoa; phylum Arthropoda; class Insecta; order Lepidoptera; family Psychidae; genus Luffia; species Luffia ferchaultella. The sequence goes on along the minus strand of CATIXC010000094.1, from coordinate 35,865 downwards.
AAATTTACATTTTCATATAACTTCATACATAATAATAATACGGAGCCGCGCGTCGTCGAGTCGCTCGCGCTTAACCGATCTGGATTATATATCTCATATTTGCGTCTTGTTAGTACAGGCGTAACTTTCTACTGTTTAAATTTTGAAAATTGAAGCTAAATTGATCTATTAAAAATAAAATAATCAAAATTTACATATAAAAAAAAAATATAATAAACAAATTAAAAAAAAAAATTTCCGTTTTTGGCGCTTTCTTCACATCATAGGCAGGATCTAGTATTTCTATAGATATCCTTGCGATAGAAACGCCAAATAACCACATTTAGATCATAATAATTGAAATATTGGTAATATTCATGATATAAAAGTCTAGGTAGGCCGTGCGTTGTTTTGACTCGTCAGCTCGTTTCCATACATATATACGCCTATTTATATTGCAATAATCGTTTTATATGATCTATTTCATCGTGCGAATTTCATGGTCCCAAAATTAATTGATTTTATTAAGACAAAATTTATATGACTTCCCCAAATTTCACATAAAAACATCAAATTATATCGCATTTTCGTCAACTTTTCGACATATAAGGCAAGGCCTATTGCCTCTGCACATAACCTGCTATAAAAGAACGACGAAAATCGCACAATTACGAAAAAAAATTGACATTTTCATATAACTTAATACATAATAATAATACGGAGCCGCGCGTCGTCGAGTCGCTCGCGCTTGACCGATCTGGATTATAAATCTCATATTTGCGTCTAGTTAGTACAGGCGTAACTTACTACTGTTTAAATTTTAAAAATTGAAGCTAAATTGATCTATTAAAAATAAAATAATCAAAATTTACATATAAAAAAAAAAATATAATAAACAAATAAAAAAAAATTTTTTTTCCGTTTTTGGCGCTTTCTTCACATCATAGGCAGGATCTAGTATTTCTGTAGATATCCTTGCGATAGAAACGCCAAATACCCACATTTAGATCATAATAATTGAAATATTGGTAATATTCATGATATAAAAGTCTAGGTAGGCGTGCGTTGTTTTGACTCGTCAGCTCGTTTCCATACATATATACGCCTATTTATATTGCAATAATCGTTTTATATAATTTATTTCATCGTGCGAATTTCATGGTCCCAAAATTAATTGATTTTATTGAGAAAAAATTTATATGACTTCCCCAAATTTCACATAAAAACATCAAATTATATCGCATTTTCGTCAACTTTTCGACATATAAGGCAAGGCCTAGTGCCTCTGCACATAACCTGCTATAAAAGAACGACGAAAATCGCACAATTACGAAAAAAAATTGACATTTTCATATAACTTAATTCATAATAATAATACGGAGCCGCGCGTCGTCGAGTCGCTCGCGCTTGACCGATCTGGATTATAAATCTCATATTTGCGTCTAGTTAGTACAGGCGTAACTTTCTACTGTTTAAATTTTGAAAATTGAAGCTAAATTGATCTATTAAAAATAAAATAATCAAAATTTACATATAAAAAAAAATATATAATAAACAAATAAAAAAAATTTTTTTTTCTGTTTTTGGCGCTTTCTCCACATCATAGGCAGGATCTAGTATTTCTATAGATATCCTTGCGATAGAAACGCCAAATACCCACATTTAGATCATAATAATTGAAATATTGGTAATATTCATGATATAAAAGTCTAGGTAGGCCGTGCGTTGTTTTGACTCGTCAGCTCGTTTCCATACATATATACGCCTATTTATATTGCAATAATCGTTTTATATAATCTATTTCATCGTGCGAATTTCATGGTCCCAAAATTAATTGATTTTAATAAGAAAAAATTTATATGACTTCCCCAAATTTCACATAAAAACATCAAATTATATCGCATTTTCGTCAACTTTTCGACATATAAGGCAAGGCCTAGTGCCTCTGCACATAACCTGCTATAAAAGAACGACGAAAATCGCACAATTACGAAAAAAAATTGACATTTTCATATAACTTAATACATAATAATAATACGGAGCCGCGCGTCGTCGAGTCGCTCGCGCTTGACCGATCTGGATTATAAATTTCATATTTGCGTCTAGTTAGTACAGGCGTAACTTTCCACTGTTTAAATTTTGAAAATTGAAGCTAAATTGATCTATTAAAAATAAAATAATCAAAATTTACATATTAAAAAAAAAATATAATAAGCAAATAAAAAAAAAAATTTCCGTTTTTGGCGCTTTCTCCACATCATAGGCAGGATCTAGTATTTCTAAAGATATCCTTGCGATAGAAACGCCAAATACCCACATTTAGATCATAATAATTGAAATATTGGTAATATTCATGATATAAAAGTCTAGGTAGGCCGTGCGTTGTTTTGACTTGTCAGCTCGTTTCCATACATATATACGCCTATTTATATTGCAATAATAGTTTTATATAATCTATTTCATCGTGCGAATTTCATGGTCCCAAAATTAATTGATTTTATTAAGAAAAAATTTATATGACTTCCCCAAATTTCACATAAAAACTTCAAATTATATCGCATTTTCGTCAACTTTTCGACATATAAGGCAAGGCCTAGTGCCTCTGCACATAACCTGCTATAAAAGAACGACGAAAATCGCACAATTACGAAAAAAATTGACATTTTCATATAACTTAATTCATAATAATAATACGGAGCCGCGCGTCGTCGGGTCGCTCGCGCTTGACCGATCTGGACTTGTTCTGGTTATAAATCTCATATTTGCGTCTAGTTAGTACAGGCGTAACTTTCTACTGTTTAAATTTTGAAAATTAAAGCTAAATTGATCTATTAAAAATAAAATAATCAAAATTTACATATTAAAAAAAAATATAATAAACAAATAAAAAAATTTTTTTTTTCTGTTTTTGGCGCTTTCTCCACATCATAGGCAGGATCTAGTATTTCTATAGATATCCTTGCGATAGAAACGCCAAATACCCACATTTAGATCATAATAATTGAAATATTGGTAATATTCATGATATAAAAGTCTAGGTAGGCGTGCGTTGTTTTGACTCGTCAGCTCGTTTCCATACATATATACGCCTATTTATATTGCAATAATCGTTTTATATAATCTATTTCATCGTGCGAATTTCATGGTCCCAAAATTAATTGATTTTATTAAGAAAAAATTTATATGACTTCCCCAAATTTCACATAAAAACATCAAATTATATCGCATTTTCGTCAACTTTTCGACATATATGGCAAGGCCTAGTGCCTCTGCACATAACCTGCTATAAAAGAACGACGAAAATCGCACAATTACGAAAAAAAATTGACATTTTCATATAACTTAATTCATAATAATAATACGGAGCCGCGCGTCGTCGAGTCGCTCGCGCTTGACCGATCTGGATTATAAATCTCATATTTGCGTCTAGTTAGTACAGGCGTAACTTTCTACTGTTTAAATTTTGAAAATTGAAGCTAAATTGATCTATTAAAAATAAAATAATCAAAATTTACATATAAAAAAAAATATATAATAAACAAATAAAAAAAATTTTTTTTTCTGTTTTTGGCGCTTTCTCCACATCATAGGCAGGATCTAGTATTTCTATAGATATCCTTGCGATAGAAACGCCAAATACCCACATTTAGATCATAATAATTGAAATATTGGTAATATTCATGATATAAAAGTCTAGGTAGGCCGTGCGTTGTTTTGACTCGTCAGCTCGTTTCCATACATATATACGCCTATTTATATTGCAATAATCGTTTTATATAATCTATTTCATCGTGCGAATTTCATGGTCCCAAAATTAATTGATTTTATTAAGAAAAAATTTATATGACTTCCCCAAATTTCACATAAAAACATCAAATTATATCGCATTTTCGTCAACTTTTCGACATATAAGGCAAGGCCTAGTGCCTCTGCACATAACCTGCTATAAAAGAACGACGAAAATCGCACAATTACGAAAAAAAATTGACATTTTCATATAACTTAATACATAATAATAATACGGAGCCGCGCGTCGTCGAGTCGCTCGCGCTTGACCGATCTGGATTATAAATTTCATATTTGCGTCTAGTTAGTACAGGCGTAACTTTCCACTGTTTAAATTTTGAAAATTGAAGCTAAATTGATCTATTAAAAATAAAATAATCAAAATTTACATATTAAAAAAAAAATATAATAAACAAATAAAAAAAAAAAATTTCCGTTTTTGGCGCTTTCTCCACATCATAGGCAGGATCTAGTATTTCTATAGATATCCTTGCGATAGAAACGCCAAATAACCACATTAAGATCATAATAATTGAAATATTGGTAATATTCATGTTATAAAAGTCTAGGTAGGCCGTGCGTTGTTTTGACTCGTCAGCTCGTTTCCATACATATATACGCCTATTTATATTGCAATAATCGTTTTATATAATCTATTTCATCGTGCGAATTTCATGGTCCCAAAATTAATTGATTTTATTAAGAAAAAATTTATATGACTTCCCCAAATTTCACATAAAAACTTCAAATTATATCGCATTTTCGTCAACTTTTCGACATATAAGGCAAGGCCTAGTGCCTCTGCACATAACCTGCTATAAAAGAACGACGAAAATCGCACAATTACGAAAAAAATTGACATTTTCATATAACTTAATTCATAATAATAATACGGAGCCGCGCGTCGTCGGGTCGCTCGCGCTTGACCGATCTGGACTTGTTCTGGTTATAAATCTCATATTTGCGTCTAGTTAGTACAGGCGTAACTTTCTACTGTTTAAATTTTGAAAATTAAAGCTAAATTGATCTATTAAAAATAAAATAATCAAAATTTACATATTAAAAAAAAATATAATAAACAAATAAAAAAAATTTTTTTTTCTGTTTTTGGCGCTTTCTCCACATCATAGGCAGGATCTAGTATTTCTTTAGATATCCTTGCGATAGAAACGCCAAATAACCACATTTAGATCATAATAATTGAAATATTGGTAATATTCATGATATAAAAGTCTAGGTAGGCCGTGCGTTGTTTTGACTCGTCAGCTCGTTTCCATACATATATACGCCTATTTATATTGCAATAATCGTTTTATATAATCTATTTCATCGTGCGAATTTCATGGTCCCAAAATTAATTGATTTTATTAAGAAAAAATTTATATGACTTCCCCAAATTTCACATAAAAACATCAAATTATATCGCATTTTCGTCAACTTTTTGACATATAAGGCAAGGCCTAGTGCCTCTGCACATAACCTGCTATAAAAGAACGACGAAAATCGCACAATTACGAAAAAAAATTGACATTTTCAATAATAATAATACGGAGCCGCGCGTCGTCGAATCGCTCGCACTTGACCGATCTGGATTATAAATCTCATATTTGCGTCTAGTTAGTACAGGTGTAACTTTCTACTGTTTAAATTTTGAAAATTGAAGCTAAATTTATCTATTAAAAATAAAATAATCAAAATTTACATATAAAAAAAAAATATAATAAACAAATAAAAAAATTTTTTTTTCCGTTTTTAGCGCTTTCTCCACATCATAGGCAGGATCTAGTATTTCTATAGATATCCTTGCTATAGAAACGCCAAATAACCACATTTAGATCATAATAACTGAAATATTAGTAATATTCATGATATAAAAGTCTAGGTAGGCCGTGCGTTGTTTTGACTCGTCAGCTCGTTTCCATACATATATACGCCTATTTATATTGCAATAATCGTTTTATATAATCTATTTCATCGTGCAAATTTTATGGTCCCAAAATTAATTGATTTTATTGAGAAAAAATTTATATGACTTCCCCAAATTTTACATAAAAACATCAAATTATATCGCATTTTCGTCAACTTTTCGACATATAAGGCAGGGCCTAGTGCCTCTGCACATAACCTGCTATAAAAGAACGACGAAAATCGCACAATTACGAAAAAAATTGACATTTTCATATAACTTAATTCATAATAATAATACGGAGCCGCGCGTCGTCGGGTCGCTCGCGCTTGACCGATCTGGACTTGTTCTGGTTATAAATCTCATATTTGCGTCTAGTTAGTACAGGCGTAACTTTCTACTGTTTAAATTTTGAAAATTGAAGCTAAATTGATCTATTAAAAATAAAATAATCAAAATTTACATATTAAAAAATAATATAATAAACAAATAAAAAAAAAATTTTTTTCCGTTTTTTGCGCTTTCTCCACATTATAGGCAGGATCTAGTATTTCTATAGATATCCTTGCGATAGAAACGCCAAATAACCACATTTAGATCATAATAATTGAAATATTGGTAATATTCATGATATAAAAGTCTAGGTAGGCCGTGTGTTGTTTTGACTTGTCAGCTCGTTTCCATACATATATACGCCTATTTATATTGCAATAATCGTTTTATATAATCTATTTCATCGTGCGAATTTCATGGTCCCAAAATTAATTGATTTTATTAAGAAAAAATTTATATGACTTCCCCAAATTTCACATAAAAACTTAAAATTATATCGCATTTTCGTCAACTTTTCGACATATAAGGCAAGGCCTAGTGCCTCTGCACATAACCTGCTATAAAAGAACGACGAAAATCGCACAATTACGAAAAAATTGACATTTTCCTATAACTTAATACATTATAATAATACGGAGCCGCGCGTCGTCGAGTTGCTCGCGCTTGACCGATCTGGATTATAAATCTCATATTTGCGTCTAGTTAGTACAGGCGTAACTTTCTACTGTTTAAATTTTGAAATTTGAAGCTAAATTGATCTATTAAAAATAAAATAATCAAAATTTACATATAAAAAAAAAATATAATAAACAAATAAAAAATTTTTTTTTTTCGTTTTTGGCGCTTTCTCCACATCATAGGCAGGATCTAGTATTTCTATAGATATCCTTGCGATAGAAACGCCAAATACCCACATTTAGATCATAATAATTGAAATATTGGTAATATTCATGATATAAAAGTCTAGGTAGGCCGTGCGTTGTTTTGACTCGTCAGCTCGTTTCCATACATATATACGCCTATTTATATTGCAATAATCGTTTTATATAATCTATTTCATCGTGCGAATTTCATGGTCCCAAAATTAATTGATTTTATTAAGAAAAAATTTATATGACTTCCCCAAATTTCACATAAAAACATCAAATTATATCGCATTTTCGTCAACTTTTCGACATATAAGGCAAGGCCTATTGCCTCTGCACATAACCTGCTATAAAAGAACGACGAAAATCGCACAATTACGAAAAAAAATTGACATTTTCATATAACTTAATACATAATAATAATACGGAGCCGCGCGTCGTCGAGTCGCTCGCGCTTGACCGATCTGGATTATATATCTCATATTTGCGTCTTGTTAGTACAGGCGTAACTTTCTACTGTTTAAATTTTGAAAATTGAAGCTAAATTGATCTATTAAAAATAAAATAATCAAAATTTACATATAAAAAAAAAATATAATAAACAAATTAAAAAAATTTTTTTTCCGTTTTTGGCGCTTTCTTCACATCATAGGCAGGATCTAGTATTTCTATAGATATCCTTGCGATAGAAACGCCAAATAACCACATTTAGATCATAATAATTGAAATATTGGTAATATTCATGATATAAAAGTCTAGGTAGGCGTGCGTTGTTTTGACTCGTCAGCTCGTTTCCATACATATATACGCCTATTTATATTGCAATAATCGTTTTATATAATCTATTTCATCGTGCGAATTTCATGGTCCTAAAATTAATTGATTTTATTAAGAAAAAATTTATATGACTTCCCCAAATTTCACATAAAAACTTCAAATTATATCGCATTTTCGTCAACTTTTCGACATATAAGGCAAGGCCTAGTGCCTCTGCACATAACCTGCTATAAAAGAACGACGAAAATCGCACAATTACGAAAAAAAATTGACATTTTCATATAACTTAATACATAATAATAATAACGGAGCCGCGCGTCGTCGAGTCGCTCGCGCTTGACCGATCTGGATTATAAATCTCATATTTGCGTCTAGTTAGTACAGGCGTAACTTTCTACTGTTTAAATTTTGAAAATTGAAGCTAAATTGATCTATTAAAAATAAAATAATCAAAATTTACATATTAAAAAAAAAATATAATAAACAAATAAAAAAATTTTTTTTTTTTCGTTTTTGCGCTTTCTTCACATCATAGGCAAGATCTAGTATTTCTATAGATATCCTTGCGATAGAAACGCCAAATAACCACATTTAGATCATAATAATTGAAATATTGGTAATATTCATGATATAAAAGTCTAGGTAGGCCGTGCGTTGTTTTGACTCGTCAGCTCGTTTCCATACATATATACGCCTATTTATATTGCAATAATCGTTTTATATAATCTATTTCATCGTGCGAATTTCATGGTCCCAAAATTAATTGATTTTATTAAGAAAAAATTTATATGACTTCCCCAAATTTCACATAAAAACATCAAATAATATCGCATTTTCGTCAACTTTTTGACATATAAGGCAAGGCCTAGTGCCTCTGCACATAACCTGCTATAAAAGAACGACGAAAATCGCACAATGACAAAAAAAAATTTACATTTTCATATAACTTCATACATAATAATAATACGGAGCCGCGCGTCGTCGAGTCGCTCGCGCTTAACCGATCTGGATTATATATCTCATATTTGCGTCTTGTTAGTACAGGCGTAACTTTCTACTGTTTAAATTTTGAAAATTGAAGCTAAATTGATCTATTAAAAATAAAATAATCAAAATTTACATATAAAAAAAAAAATATAATAAACAAATAAAAAAAATTTTTTTTTCCGTTTTTGGCGCTTTCTTCACATCATAGGCAAGTAGTATATAATTGGGGAGTCTGGCTCACTTTGTATGGCTATAAAATTGGGGAGTCTGGCTCACTTTTTCGTTATTTGCAGAAAATCGTTGTCCGTTTTAAAAGTCTCGCTTCGCTCTCACGGACCACGATTTTCAGCAAATAACGAAAAAGTGAGCCAGACTCCCCAATTTTATAGCCATACAAAGTGATCCAGATTCCCCAATTATATACTACAAAAACCGTTGTCCGTTTTAAAAGTCTCGCTTCGCTCTCACGGACAACGGTTTTTCTGCAAATGCTAAATGAACCAGAGTTCTCAATAATTTTTCCTGGCTCACTTTTTCGTTATTTGCAGAAAATCGTTGTCCGTTTTAAAAGTCTCGCTTCGCTCTCACGGACCACGATTTTCAGCAAATAACGAAAAAGTGAGCCAGACTCCCCAATTTTATAGCCATACAAAGTGATCCAGATTCCCCAATTATATACTACAAAAACCGTTGTCCGTTTTAAAAGTCTCGCTTCGCTCTCACGGACAACGGTTTTTCTGCAAATGCTAAATGAACCAGAGTTCTCAATAATTTTTCTCGGAAAACACGATCTCAGTAAAAAAAAAAAAAAAACGACAAATGAACTAGACAGATAATTTCTAAACGTGTAAAATTTATGCTCCATCAACCTACAAACGCATTTCATTTCTTGACTATAATACAAACATAATTCATATTTTGATATTTACGAATAAAAAATACATAATTAATTGAAACTATGTAGAGAAGGTTTACAAGAAATAAATCAAATTATTGAATGTAAAATAGGTTTATTTTTCATTTTTATAAAAAGAATTATACCATTTCTTAATTTCTATTACATTTTGTAACGCACAATTAATATTTACTTGATTAATGTATCTGTGACAAGCCTGATGATGTCCATAAACGTCCGTACGAAGTTCTCGTAAAGGTGGACATCCTATGTCTTCTATATTTACAATTCGTTTGTCTTCGAGTTGCTTGATATAGTCTTCAAACCATATTTTTTTTTGTAAGCCTTTAACATATATACATGTAGCTTCTTTTATTAGGTTATTTATTATTGTGTTGAGTTGTGTATAATCTATTTCTCCAGAGTCCCACGAAATACCATGATAGTTTCTTGTTAGCCATGAATTCGTGGATCGACATTTTGCAGACAAATTATACCAAGGATATGGTGGTTTAAATAGTATACAATATTCTTTGTCTTCTTTGTCTTCAACAGATGCAACCGCTAGTTCTTTCACGATCAATTCATTTTTTCCATTTACAAAACATTGTATATCCATAATAAGTTCCATAATTGTTTGAGATTTCTTAAATATTCGAATACGTGTAGATTATTCAAGTGCTCGTGAGCGACTAGCCAGCAGAATGACTAACCTACTCTCGCAATAAAATTACGTAATTTCAGCGTTGAAACAAGTTTAGACAAGTATAATTTACAAATCATCTATATTTATCCATGAATTGTGTGTACCATCAAATCCCAACCATTTTACTAATATTTTATTTCCTCTTTTTTTTATAACTCTTTCAATTAGATAAATATCAGGATATTTCGTTTTTGAAAGCTCTTCTTTGTAAAAGCAACCTTGAACTGGTGAATTTAAATAATCTTTTAGTTGATAAGTAACAGGTCTAGTATTATTAACTTTGGTTATAGTAAAAATTTCAGTAGTCCAGTTAGGTGTATAACCTTTTTCAAAAACATGTTTATATTTACTTATTCTCACTTTATCGCCTATTTTTAATTTTTGAGACTTTTTAAACATCATCTTATCGTTGTTATTATAAATATTTCTTAATATTGATTTCTCGTTCGATCTATTTACATTTATTGGTTTCAGTGCTATAGTTCTATGTGTACTGTTGTTGTAGGAATCTAATAATTCATTTAAAATATCTATCCATCGATAACTACCTCTCGCTGTAAATCGCTTCCACATTTTGTTTTTTAAGGTTCGATTAAAACGTTCACAGATTGAAGCCTTTAAATTACTATAAGTAGAATACATATTGATGGAATATCTATTCATAAGTGTTTTGAATAAAGAATTGTAGAATTCGGTACCATTATCAACTTGAAGATTTTTTGGTATTCTACCAGATGTAGTAAATATTGATAACATTGCTTGGGTAACATTATTACTATTTTTTGTTTTTAAAGGCACAGCCCAACCAAATTTTGAAAAATTATCGATTACCGTTAGAATGTATTTATAATTATCGTTTACAGAAGCATATGATTGCATATCAACAATATCAGCTTGCCATGTCTCATCTAATCCCCGTATATCAACGTGACGTCGTTGATAATTTCTACGAGCAGCACGATGTAATTCTTCAGCAATTAAAGTCTTGTAGGAGTTATTCATAATTTATTTGTATTTTCCAATGCTGTTAATCTTTGATCTATGTTTGTTAATGTATTAGAATGTGTTTTAGAAAGGTTATGATTGATGGTAATGTCTTTTTCTAAATTCTCTTTTACTGTGTCTAAGTGAGTTTTTAAATAATAGTATATTTGTTTCATTTCATTATTATCGATAGTCAACTGATCAAATCTTTCATTATATTCACGTCTTATAATATTTATTTCATTGGACAATAATCCTGTCACAATTTTTAAAGATACACCATCACTGTCTCCTAAAGCATCTCCCACATTGCACAATCGTTTATTTTCAATATCATAATTCCCCTCAATATTAATTTTAAATCCTTCTCCTTGTGGTCCACGGCGTCCTGTTGAAGATTTAGATAATTGACGTCCAAATACGTCTACACTCATTGTACTTCCTCAAGATACTTCGAGAGAATGATTAAATAGTTGATAAATCTTGTTAATAAATAATGTTAGCTTCACGCAATTCCTCTAGGATTGAAATTATTTCATTGGAATGGGTGACATAACCGCTAGCCGCTCTTGATGCTAATAGAAGTCGTAAACGATCTACCAACTCATTAGGATTATCCCAATACACATAATTGAAATTCAAACCAACTCTAGGAGTTGACATATTGGTGGGTAATAAGGTATTATTGTTAGAAACCCCACTACCTATCTTTTCATTAGCGAACCTCGAAATTATGTTAATATATTTTGGGGTATTGTTTATACGGAGAGCACCATCATCTTTAAAATGTTTACGATGCGCATTAGTAGCTGTAATGATTTCTGCGTAATTTTCAATATCACTATCTATTATAGCATTATTGTTAGGTACTTTTTTGAAAATCAATTCTAATAAACCAACTGTAGCGGGATAATTTTTGTTTGCTATTAGAATTTTGTCTTTTTCAAAATAGATAGGTGTATTTCCTAACATTAAGCGTTTTCCCTTTAATTGTCTCACACCATAAATTTGATCTAAATCTTTATGATTTTTAGATTTTAATAAAGATAAATATGATAAAATACTGTGATTTGGTTTTTGTAAAGAATCGTTTTCTTCTTCTTCTTCATGTTCTTCTACGTCAAAGAATGAATCATCATCATCACCATCGATATTAGTAGTTTTTTCATCTTTTGAAGTTGTATTCATGGATTCTGTTTCTTTTTTATGTGTTACATAGTGCTCATCATATTTATTATTTTCTTTATGCTCTTCTTCCTTCTTAGGTGCAATATTCGGTGTAGTGACACTAATTTTCTTTAAAGAAGTAGTCAAAGGTCTAAAGACTTCGTTTAAAGTGTTTTCTGTGTTTTTTCTATGCAATTTCAATAATTTATGCTTTTTTCTTATCACATTGCCAAGCTTTCTGATTTTACGTAAAGTGTCCTGTTGTTTTTTAATACTTTGAACTTCCATGGTGTTTGTGTTTAGTACGACAAACTGCAACTGGTTATAACTAATGTGGACTCTTTATATTTATAAAGGTGTCAAACCCTTTCCTATATCGACCGTTTTCTAAAGAACTCTCCTTATCAATGACAACAAAGCTATATTTTACGTTCCAACATTTAAAACATAGTTTCTTAAATTCTTTAAAAGTCATGTCACTATTTACATGCTCATCGTAAATGTGTTTTAAATTTAAATCATCTTGTTTAAATATTACTAATAAATTAGTATTGTCACGAATCAAATGCTTAGGAACACAACAGTAAGTTTGTGAAAGATAAAAACAATCAACATCTTGATGTCTCCCCATGCAAAAGTATTCCTTTACATTATTCTGTTTTTCACAAACAATATCATCAAAAATAATGATGGAACCAGGGAGAATATCTTTAGGTTTCACTATTTCATCATTTTCTTGAAAAATATAGTAACCAATATCACTAACAGTAGCAATTACTTTCTTAAGAAGTTCATATTTTAATTGATGTATGGATTTTGAATAAATGTAAATATTCGAAAATCTTAATCCATTCATGTGTGTAATAATCGCTAACAAAGCATTTGTTTTCCCACAGTTGGAGGGACCGCAAAAAATCGATCTTATGCTATTAGGTAATAGTTTACCATGTCGACGGTTTTTTTCTGATGTGGTAGGTACAATAAGATTATCAAGGTTCTCTACAGGTAATACGGTTTGTTGCTTTATGAACCTCATGATGTAGCAAACTGAATAAGAAATCATTTGTATATAGTTTATGTATATAAAATAAAAAACATAAAATATGGGTAAAAAATTTATTAGGTAATTGTTAACAAAATTAGAAAATAAAAATTATCAATCGGTTTTGAATACTTTTTTCTTCGTACACAATTTACAATACGCTTGCATGAAAAGTGGACTATCGAGTTCATCTTGATCGTTTGATGTATTATCACCGTAAGAATGAATAGTGCAAGGAGTATAATAAGGCTTCACATCATCATTATCCAACACTGATTTGGGTAGTCGATCATTATGATACAATAAATGAATGTAGTGACCATAACGTTTGATTAATATATCTATAGGTATTTTTTCAATGTCTTTCTCACATAAATTGAATATTTCCATTTTGATTTAATATAAAATAACACACAACCACTCTACTTTACAACAATTTGCGTACTGCGCTGCTGATTGGATTGTACTCAATTATTCTATCGTGTATGATTAAACAATAAGCAGATGTTTGCAGAGGAAATTGTTTTTCTGATTCAAATTCTATACGTATGTCTACAGGTCCTGTTTTTAATGTTTCATTTTGTTTGGAACAATCTAATACAACAAGTGGAGCCATTTCCTTGAATTCCTTTTTTGACAATAATGGTTTACACCTGTTCTTGTCAAAGTAAGAGCTTTGAAATTGAGCATACATATCATACAACAGTGAATATTGGTTTCGTTCGAAATCAATATTAAGGTTAACGTAAGGGTATGTTTGAGAATTTAAATACAATTTAACGTCACGAATGTCACAATGATCGAAGAAACTTGCATCTTTTGTGTGTATATTCTTTCGACCCGTTTGGAATCCTAAGATAACGTATCGAGGTTTCTCTAGTTGTGTAGATGTTTTTACAACCCATACATGGTTTGTAGTCGTAGGTAATAATGGATATTCATATAGTTCCCAAGTCCGAAAACTTATTTGTATAGGAGGATCTTTGACGATATAATTAAGTAAATTTACTTTTGCAAAGTCGGACAATTTAACATATGGCATTAACCATTCTATTTTGGAAATGGATATTTTTACATCTTTATCAACATTTTTTTCTGATTGTACGATCGCATTTACGTCTGTATTAGCTCTGGTAAGAATAAGTTCATGTTTTGCATTCACTATTACTCTATTATAATCTTCTGCAAACCCGAGTAACAAATTGAGTGGAATCGAGACATCAAAATATCCTTTGGTATCAACAATGTCCTTAGTTGTATTTGTGTTCCATCCAGCATTATCAAGATATGTAGTTTGATTTGGGCTAGCGGAAATGAATGTTTTTATAAGGCTTGTTAAACCAACGTTTTTATTGCGATCAATTTCAACAGCATTTAACTCATAACGTAATTCTTCAAACAAAAAGCATAATCCCATATTTACGAGATTCGTGTTAACGCTAACCTCACCATTGCTCTTCATAAGTTTTCCGGTAAGATGTAGAAAGCTTTTGCTGGGTAGTATACAAGCATCTTGATGTTGAACAGTAATGCGAATTTCATCATTGTTGTTGAAAGTGGTTAATGCATATGGACGATGAGCATGAAACTCGTAATGTTCTATTGATTCATCGAATAATACACTTTTTTGTATATTTAAAATTTCTTCTTGTTCTTCCATGGTAAAATGCAGATTAAACAGAAAAATTTAAGTTTTATTTTGTTTTTATTGAGTTTGAAACAAGTCTTAAGCCAAGCCCTTTTAGAAATTGTATGTTCCGATGTGTTAACCGATTCAATGGTCGAACTCGAGTGGGTGGATAAACCCATTTTCTGTTGTTATTATATGAATAGGTTTTACTGTTATAAACCACACCCATTCTATGCTATTGACTTAAGATGTAATCGCACTGTTATAATTTCTCCTCGGAAATTTACTAGATCTCCGTCTTGATCGACTATTTTCAACTGAATATTATGTATTGCCTTAACCATAACAGGAAGATAAATGACTTGCGATGGTACTTCTACTATTTTATATCCAGGTGGAACCGTGGGGAAAAATTCGTGAATAATGTGAGCTTGATTAGAATTAATATACGCCCCTCCTGTTATGTTACATTCTACTCGCAAAGCGTTTACTTTGATTATGGAAACAGGTATATCTGATAAATAATCAACGTTTGGATCTAGAATTCTAGGAGAATATCCTAACAAATTTCCCAAAGAATCTTTATGGGTAAAATCAACTTTTTTACTACATCTCACTTTACATCGCAATTGATTTTCATCAGGCTTTATCGATATGAAAATATTAAATTTATCTAATGCATCAGTTAAATATTTTTCAATGTTTTCGATTTCGTAACTACCTGGTGGAATTACAATAACTTTGTCATCGATATAGAATTTGTTATTTCTTTCATCGATATTGGGAATGGAATTAAAAGTCAAGAATTCTACTAAACCAAGCACATAGTTTTTTGATGATAATTCAATAGGAGGAAAATATTGTGCTTCTAAAACGGGTCCAACACCGCTTAACGTTAATGTCCATGATTCACTCATGACTGAATCTATAATGAGTTGACGTTCTGATATATATTTAAGTTAAATTATCACTAAGAAATTTAAGACACAAATGTCCACAATTGAATGTATTGAAGCTTTGATATTTTTTATAATTGTATTTTACATTTTGCACTTTTAAATATGATAATAAATTTGATGGAGGTGGTAAATTTCCAAAACTATCAAAATAAAAGACACAATTGTTTTTTTTCTTATAAGCTACCCAGTGAGTTCCAGGACCATCTTTACTATCTAAGTTTATTATACCAGATTCATGTGTCCAAGGAGGTGAGTTAGGTAAATCATTTCTCATAAAAACACCTCTAAAGTTAGGAATATTTAAAATTCTAGCATATTTTGTTAAATCAATATTTGTAAGAGCTCTGTTTGGTAGTGTTAATAGTTTTTTGAAGGTTTTATATAAATACCTAAACCTTTCTTATAAGGTTTAAGAAACATTCCTTTTCCTAAAGATATCGCTTCCATTTTTTCATTATGTCTTTTTTGTTCTTTAAGTTGTTCTACAGCATTTTTAGCATTGTTGACTGCTTTCGCGATTCCAGCAGCTCCACCAGCCAAAGCACCTGTTGCACTTAATCCAGCAAAAAGTGGTATTAAAAAAGGAAGTACTCCACCAATTTTTTGTGGCAGAGGTAAAATTCTAGGACAATTGATATTTTTTTTCCCTCCTACTTGACGAATCACTTTACGAACACCATTCAGTGCAGATTTTATAGGATCAGATCCTTTAGACATAGATGATTTAGCTATTTTAATAACATGCTTGAAAGGTTTCTTTGATCTTTTAATTTTTTTCTTTGTTTTATTTTTATTTGTGATACCAAGACCTAATTTTGACTTGGCACCCATCGCGGACGCAATGCCTAACGCAACTGCTCTTTCACTCATTGATGCATCTCTATTAAATACTCGTTTCATCGCTTTTGATGCTAGCATACGATCAGCCTGATTTCTCATATGAACATTATCTCTGTTTTTCGAATACGCTATATCATGTTCGCGACAAGCTGAATCAAGTGGATTAATACCCATATCACCTCGTGCTAATCGATCTTTGAGTTTAGTTCCAGGACCGCAAAACTGATAACCGGGTACATGTAGCTCAAACGGTAATTTATTCAGCATATCATTGAAAAATCCAAAACCTTTTTTTCTCTTTCGATAATAATATTTATTATTATTATTATTATGGTGAATCATTATTCAGCATAAACGTTGTAGTCTCTTAAAGAATTATAGGGTTATGAAATAAAAACAGAGATGAACTCAGTAATATACTTAATTTAATGGTAAAAATACATACATATTTTTATAGATGTACACTTTGGTTATAAAAAATATCAGATATATTTGTACATAGCATACTTAAAATAATTTGTAATGTCCCCAAGGCAATGTGTTATATTTATCAATTATTAATCTTTTATCATCATTAGCATTCAACACGGATTTATTTACTTCTTGCGAGAATATCGTGTGTTTGATTGATTTAAATACATTCATACATGAGCGCAATGTATTGTTAGTTTTAAGAGTAGATTTGTATTCGTCTGTAGTTAAAAGATTTAACACTGCTTTGCTAACTCCCTTTGCCTTTTTGATTTCATCGTTTTCGGTTTTTATACAATATAGTTTAGATCTTAAACCTACAAATTCATCAACGATTGTCCCTCCTAATTCATCTTTAAACAGACCTGGTACCTTTTTATTTACTAGTGGTAAATCATAAATATTGTTCCTACTAAAATTGCTTGTATCAAATAATTCAAGATTTTCTTTTAGATCTTTATAAATACAATCATTTGTAGGTATTATGTAATATAATAAACTGTCAGTGTCGGTGTAGCACAGTTGTGCTCTATCCCCATATTTTGGTTTAATAAAAGAATAGTGAAAGCTATAAAGATGGGATTTACTTAATTCTAGTACAGTAAATCCTATGTATATAGGACGATCAAGTAAAATTTCCGACTTGTCCATCTGAACTGCTGCGAAATTTTCAGAAAAAATTGATACATTATGAAAATTTGGTTGAGCAATCAATTTTTCAGCACCTATGTATTTATTTGTGTAATTTTTTTCATCACTCCATCGATCAACTAATTTTACAGATATTTGCTTCCGCTTGTTTTCTAAAGTTTTTCCAAATATTGAATTATTGAACAATTTAAAAAAATCTTGTTCAAACGTAGATTGTGAGGATTGACGCAAACTTGTATTCAAATCTATATATTGTTTTAAATAATTACTTTGTTTAAATGAAAGAATTTTATGAATTTTATTCAATATCAAACCATGATTTAAACACTGTTTTAAATGCATATAATGAATAACATAGTGATATTTATTGTACAGATTTGCGATCAATTTATAAGTCTTTCCTCCAGGAGGTTTCATTTTTTCTGGTGCAAATGGTAAATCTTTGTGAGAGTCATGTAAGTCCTCGTTATAGATTAAATCAACCTCTAATATAAATCCAATGTCTGAATTTTCATGACATGAATCTATGTCGAAAGATAATAATTCATCACTTTGTAAAAGTTTGAATTCTGAAATCGGTAAGTTTTTCATCATCACGTATCCATATAAATTATTACAATCTAAATATAAAAGATAAGTATTTGGTCTATCTTCCCTGTAGTCTTCAGTATAAATATTATTAGCTTTTGCATATCGTAAAGAACACTGTGATAATCCGCCTCGGATGCCTTGTTCAAGCATTTGATATATTTCAATGTCAGAAATTAATTCTAATTTTACACCAGTATTTAAAAGCATTGCGTCCCAGCTAAGACTAGGAGCGGTTACATAAAAAGCTGCATCTAGTTTATAATTTTTTTGGCAAACAGTACGAAAATTTTCAAATACATCACATAATAATAGAACATCGATCATTAAATATAAATCAGTATATTGTCCTAAATTGCATATGGAAAATTTTTCCCATACATCAAAAGCATGTTTATAATCATCGTCTGAAATATGATTTGATGTTAAAGTATTATAAAAACTTTGTTTCGGTGGCAATACTGTTTCATTATATTTATCTAAACTATCCATATATTCGTACGGATACACTCCCTTACGGCATGCTAATCGAAATTTATTTTTATCAGAGAAAAAGCGTCTGAGATTCAAGAATTTATCATACTCTAATGTTTTAGATAATTTATCTAAACTCGTGTTGAGAAAATGACAAGAATCAACAAATCTGAGAGGAATATATGACTCACGAACATCGTATACATTTTTTATGAATTTAGTAAAAGAAATATATTTTTCTTTCCCTTTAGGTATCACCTCTATCCTGCCATCAGATTCACTAAGCTCTTTTATAAATAAATGACAATCATACCCCGCTAAGTTATGAAAGAAAAATGGAATGAACGTACAAGTCTTTAAAAGCAAGTTACAATGTGAGTGTACTGCGCCTCTGTATACGCCTGTTCTGTGACAGTGATCGCGAACTACATCACCCAATAGTAAATTATTACATATATAACAGTGAGTGGCGCTATTGTATTCAATTTGTTGTTGCAATGATAACGGAATCATTTTTTTCTTTTCAGTCGTATTAATTCTATGAATTTCGTTAACATGTTCCGTTAATGACTTTACAAATATATGAACGCAATCTTTTCCTCGATATGAAATGAATTTATTTAAACTCGAATCATATGCACAACATATATAATAAGCAAATGCTATTGGTACGTGTCTTTTTGTTAATTTTGTGTATTTAGTTTCACAGTTCTGGTTGTTATTAAGAGGTAATAACATAGTTTCGAAATCACCATAGATAACGAAAGGAATACGTTGCAATCTCTCGTAGTGAGTGAATTGTAAGATTGTACCAGGTCTGGGCAATACCGTTTTAATTCGAGCACAATTATGCATCTCCATACTATCATATGAGGAAAAAAATAACATACACTCATCACAAAAATATATTTTGCCTTTATGCCTCGTTACTTGGTGTCTAATAAGCCGTTCAAAATCTTTTATTAAACAATAATGCCCATGTTGAGAATTTTCTATATATAATAAATTAATATGGTTTATACTACGATATTCTGTCTTGTAGAGCGGGCCTACAAGTTGATTTTTTGAATCTAATCCGTAAATATTTACTGTAAATGTTGGATTATTCATTTCGAATATCTTTATATCTCTATTAGTAGGAGGAAAATTCATCCCATCTATTTTAAATATTTGTTTGTAATCTGGATATGATGCAGTGCGTGTACCATTTTTTTTCACTGGAAATAAAGATGCAACTGCACACCATAAAAAACAATGAGAGTCAGTGTTTTTAATGTTTAAACAACTTTTCGTACTCTGAATATTTTTAGGTAATGGTATGTAAGAACCCCCTCGTAATGGTGTGTATTTATTTATATTCATTTCAAGATGAGATACACTGGAAATAAACCAACCCGAATCTTTTAATTGAAATTCGCTACATTTCCGAATGAGTGTAGCTTTAACATGGTTATAATATTCATTGATATCAGTATTGTGATAAAATTTCTTATACTTCACTGTAAATGATTTCAACTCGGTCTTTATTTGGTGTGGTAAAGAATAATAACAAAACAATTCAAAATTTATTTTACAGCTATTATGTTGATGAAGAATATATTTAATTAACTTATTCACCGAAACTCGTACATCATTTAAAAAATCTTCTGGAAGTAAATACCTATCATGAATACCATCTATTCTAAAAGAAAGTAGTCTGTTTTTAAATGCCGAATTTATAAGCCGTACATTATCAATGTGGCTTTGTAACAAACAATTTTTTTTATGTAAGTTTGTTCTAAGATGAGCATAGTATATTTTCTTTGTAACATTTATACCACAAATATTACAATATATTTTATTCGTCATATTAATAAAATATCGTAGTGCACAATAATAAAATCAAAATATGTAGTTTTATCAGATTGCATCCAAAGTAAAAAAAAAAAATAGGTAATACAATACCATATGTAAACCAAGTTATCTACTATTTACTTTGTAAGCATTGCTTGTTAATTTATACTTAAACCTAGAAAATCTAATTTTTATCTTTAATTAAAAAATACACTGATTACAATGTAGGCTTATATTCTATTACACGAAATACATAAAGTATGAAAATAACACGTTATTTAAATCAGTAAGTTTAAGAAAATAATATTTTACTTTTTCTTTTCAGGAATAAATTGTGCTTCAGATTTTGCAAATTTCTCTTTTATGTTCAATAAAAACGTTGCAAATATTTAAAGTCATCAGACTCTCTTTGTAATTTAATTTTCGTATTTATCAAAGCGAATTTCCAACGAGTATCATCTGGTAATTTCTCGATTTCGGACGTATAGTAAAGTTTTAATTCCAAAAAGAATTCTCCATTCGCATTGTTTTCAGTCTGTTTTGTCATTCCATTAGCAACTCGCTTCCATAAAATACCCGATAATTCAGAGAAAATCTAATTTTTACCTTTAATTAAAAAATACACTGATTACAATGTAGGCTTATATTCTATTACACGAAATACATAAAGTATGAAAATAACACGTTATTTAAATCGGTAAGTTTAAGAAAATAATATTTTACTTTTTGTTTTCAGGAATAAATTGTGCTTCAGATTTTGCAAATTTCTCTTTTATGTTCAATAAAAGACGTTGCAAATATTTAAAGTCATCAGACTCTCTTTGTAATTTAATTTTCGTATTTATCAAAGCGAATTTCCAACGAGTATCATCTGGTAATTTCTCGATTTCGGACGTATAGTAAAGTTTTAATTCCAAAAAGAATTCCCCATTCGCATTGTTTTCAGTCTGTTTTGTCATTCCATTAGCAACTCGCTTCCATAAAATACCCGATAATTCAGTTTTCTTCACACATATTTCAGTATCACTTTCGTCTCCGAAAAGATCCTTCATGAAATCGGTGCGTGTTTTCTTTGAACATTTCTTAGATGATTTGCGTTTTAAATTTTTAGATGTACTAGGTGATATCGACGATAAACCCTCATCAGAATCGAATATAGTTGGAAGGTTTCTATAACAAATAAAAAACAAGACCACTTAAAATAATTACGCAATATACAATTTTTTTTCCCAGTTCTATTACAATCGTAGAGGCTTTTACCTAAAAATCGAAGTCGTAGTTTTTATAGAAAATTAATTTAACACAATAATCGATGTAATGTAATCAGTTAAAATTAACGTAAAACACAAAATAACAAATGAGCATTTTCATAAAAATATAATGTGTATTTATAAAAGAAAAAAAAAACACATATTTTTCCACTTCTATTATAATCATGCATGCTTTTACCTACGTAAAATCAAAACCGTAATTTATATAGAATGTTAATATCGCAATCAAATTTTAAACACAATTTTCAACGTAGTATAATCAGTAAAAAATTAGTGCTATAAAAACATGAAATATCTATTACAATCGTGGAGACTTTTACCTAAAAATCAAAGTCGTAGTTTTTATAGAAAATCTAATATCGTAATTAATTTAACACAATAATCGATGTAATATAATCAGTTCAAATTAACGTAAAACATAAAGTAACAAATGAGCATTTTCATAAAAATATAATGTGTATTTATAAAAGAAAAAAAAAAACACACATATTTTTGCGCTTCTATTATAATCATGCATGCTTTCACCTACGTAAAAATCACAACCATAATTTATATAGAATGTTAATATCGTAATCAAATTTTTAAACACAATTTTCAACGTAGTATAATCAGTAAAAAATTAATGCTATAAAAAACATGAAATAACAATTGATTATTTTATAAAAAATATAATGAATATTTATAAAAGTTTGAAAATAATGTAATATACCTACATTTTTATACTCACATTTCAGCCATGGTACCACTGAAGTATTACTTGGTGCTTGGTTTTTGCAAGAACACTTTGTATTTTTGTTACTACTAGGAACTTCGCCTATCGTAGACTGGTGTCGAATAAGCTTGGAGTATGGTTTATATACGCTTCGATACACGTGTGAACTGTCTTCAAGGTTTAAAAACAAAACTATAAAAACATGATAGAAAAAAATTATCGTAACCCAGTTCCGTTTTATAAACGCAAGTCGAGACTTGAAAATCATAAAACATGAGAAACTTATTTCCTAAAGCCATTTTTAGCACTTTGCATGTACAAAGCATTTTTGTTCGTTCAGGGTTAAAGATACGAAAAACTTACACGTGTCATAGTTAAAACAATGAAACATTCTTAACATTTATGTTAGATGTATACAGTCAACGAGAAATATAAAAAAATATTTTTTAATTTTAACTATTAAATCATTACACAACATCAAAAAAACTTCTTAAGTTTCTGTACATACAAATATTTTATAATATTTTAATTTTTTTGTAAATTTGCAAAATATGACATTAGCTTTTTTTTTTCAGTCAGTTAGTATTTATTAATAAAGTCGTGAACAATTACTTGATCGTCATTTATGTTTATTCTATTAAAGTTTATTATATTATTTCATAAATAGACTCTTTTAAATAATAAAATGGTAACTTCTCAAACGCAGGTAAAACGTATTGTTAACTGTACCATACACGTGTCTTTGTCAAAACAATAATTCATTCATAATTTGAAACCAAAGTCTTGACACAGTGAAACACTTGTTAATGAAACATTTGATGTGTGATGTATACAGTCAACGAGAAATATAAAAAATATTTTTTAATTTAAATTATTTAATCATTACACAACATCAAAAAAAAACTTTTTAAGTTTCTATACATACAAATATTTTATAATATTTTAATTTTTTTTGTAAATTTGCAAAATATGTCATCAGCTTTTTTTTTTTTCAGTCAGTTAGTATTTATTAATAAAGTCGTGAACAATTACTTGATCGTCATTTATGTTTATTCTATTAAAGTTCATTATATTATTTCATAAATAGACTCTTTTAAATAATAAAATTGTAACTTCTCAAACGCTGATAAAACGTATTGTTAACTGTACCATACACGTGTCTTTGTCAAAACAATAATTCATTCATAATTTGGAACAAAAGTCCTTATTACTTTTAATGGAAGTGTGTAAGTATTCTGTTTCCGAAAGGGTCTAAATCTGTATTTCAAAATATTTTTTTAAAGTTAAATTGAATACGATATTACAGCAATAATATTAAGTAAGAAAACATTTTATAGTTTTAATTAATTAAGCAATTTATACGAGAAAAAAGGTTGTAAAAAATTATTGTAGTTCTAATGAAATAAATACAATCGAATAAAAAAAAAAACAGCGTAATAATTAATGCATAAGTTTTTAAATAATTTAGTTAATCTTAGGTGACAAAGTTGTTATAAAAAAATTATTATAGTTCTAGTGAGAAGTATATTTCTTTTCATCTACTTATTAAGTAAAATTCAATAATATATGCTAAACGGACTTATCCAGTTTTTTAATTGGGATTAGGTGTAGAGTAGGGACATACTTGATTTACCATTTAGTAAATCGACGTCCTGCAATCAACTCGTGTTGTCGTGTTGTGACTTATAGTAAAATATTTAAGAGTAAAAATTTTGTTGGTGTTGAAATTTGTCATGTGTTTAAAGTTATCGGTTGTCGTAACGGTGAGTGTTTTATAAAATTTCTTTCACCTCAAAATGAGAGATCGTGTTTTCCGAGAAAAAAAATTGGGGAGTCTGGCTCACATTTTGTATGGTATATAATTGGGGAGTCTGGCTCACTTTTTCGTTATTTGCTGAAAACCGTGGTCCGTGAGAGCGAAGCGAGACTTTTAAAACGGACCACGGTTTTCAGCAAATAACGAAAAAGTGAGCCAGACTCCCCAATTATATACCATACAAAATGTGAGCCAGACTCCCCAATTTTACACTACTTAGGCAGGATCTAGTATTTCTGTAGATATCCTTGCGATAGAAACGCCAAATACCCACATTTAGATCATAATAATTGAAATATTGGTAATATTCATGATATAAAAGTCTAGGTAGGCGTGCGTTGTTTTGACTCGTCAGCTCGTTTCCATACATATATACGCCTATTTATATTGCAATAATCGTTTTATATAATTTATTTCATCGTGCGAATTTCATGGTCCCAAAATTAATTGATTTTATTAAGAAAAAATTTATATGACTTCCCCAAATTTCACATAAAAACATCAAATTATATCGCATTTTCGTCAACTTTTCGACATATAAGGCAAGGCCTAGTGCCTCTGCACATAACCTGCTATAAAAGAACGACGAAAATCGCACAATTACGAAAAAAAATTGACATTTTCATTAATAATAATACGGAGCCGCGCGTCGTCGAATCGCTCGCACTTGACCGATCTGGATTATAAATCTCATATTTGCGTCTAGTTAGTACAGGCGTAACTTTCTACTGTTTAAATTTTGAAAATTGAAGCTAAATGGATCTATTAAAAATAAAATAATCAAAATTTACATATAAAAAAAAATATAATAAACAAATTTAAAAAAAAAAATTTCCGTTTTTGGCGCTTTCTCCACATCATAGGCAGGATATAGTATTTCTATAGATATCCTTGCTATAGAAACGCCAAATAACCACATTTAGATCATAATAATTGAAATATTGGTAATATTCATGATATAAAAGTCTAGGTAGGCCGTGCGTTGTTTTGACTCGTCAGCTCGTTTCCATACATATATACGCCTATTTATATTGCAATAATCGTTTTATATAATCTATTTCATCGTGCGAATTTCATAGTCCCAAAATTAATTGATTTTATTAAGAAAAAATTTATATGACTTCACCAAATTTCACATAAAAACATCAAATTATATCGCATTTTCGTCAACTTTTCGACATAAAAGGCAAGGCCTAGTGCCTCTGCACATAACCTGCTATAAAAGAACGATGAAAATCTCATAATTACGAAAAAAAATTGACATTTTCATATAACTTAATACATAATAATAATACGGAGCCGCGCGTCGTCGAGTTGCTCGAGCTTGACCGATCTGGATTATAATTCTCATATTTGCGTCTAGTTAGTACAGGCGTAACTTTCTACTGTTTAAATTTTGAAAATTGAAGCTAAATTTATCTATTAAAAATAAAATAATCAAAATTTACATATAAAAAAAAAAATATAATAAAGAAATAAAAAATTTTTTTTTTCCGTTTTTGGCGCTTTCTCCACATCATAGGCAGGATCTAGTATTTCTATAGATATCCTTGCGATAGAAACGCCAAATACCCACATTTAGATCATAATAATTGAAATATTGGTAATATTCATGATATAAAAGTCTAGGTAGGCCGTGCGTTGTTTTGACTCGTCAGCTCGTTTCCATACATATATACGCCTATTTATATTGCAATAATCGTTTTATATAATCTATTTCATCGTGCGAATTTCATGGTCCCAAAATTAATTGATTTTATTAAGAAAAAATGTATATGACTTCCCCAAATTTCACATAAAAACATCAAATTATATCGCATTTTCGTCAACTTTTCGACATATAAGGCAAGGCCTAGTGCCTCTGCACATAACCTGCTATAAAAGAACGACGAAAATCGCACAATCACGAAAAAAAATTGACATTTTCATATAACTTAATACATAATAATAATACGGAGCCGCGCGTCGTCGAGTCGCTCGCGCTTGACCGATCTGGATTATAAATCTCATATTTGCGTCTAGTTAGTACAGGCGTAACTTTCTACTGTTTAAATTTTGAAAATTGAAGCTAAATTGATCTATTAAAAATAAAATAATCAAAATTTACATATAAAAAAAAAATATAATAAACAAATAAAAAAAAATTTTTTTTCCGTTTTTGGCGCTTTCTTCACATCACAGGCAGGATCTAGTATTTCTATAGATATCCTTGCGATAGAAACGCCAAATAACCACATTTAGATCATAATAATTGAAATATTGGTAATATTCATGATATAAAAGTCTAGGTAGGCCGTGCGTTGTTTTGACTCGTCAGCTCGTTTTCATACATATATACGCCTATTTATATTGCAATAATCGTTTTATATAATCTATTTCATCGTGCGAATTTCATGGTCCCAAAATTAATTGATTTTATTAAGAAAAAATTTATATGACTTCCCCAAATTTCACATAAAAACATCAAATTATATCGCATTTTCGTCAACTTTTCGACATATAAGGCAAGGCCTAGTGCCTCTGCACATAATCTGCTATAAAAAAACGACGAAAATCGCACAATTACAAAAAAAAATTGACATTTTCATATAACTTAATACATAATAATAATACGGAGCCGCGCGTCGTCGAGTCGCTCGCGCTTGACCGATCTGGATTATAAATCTCATATTTGCGTCTAGTTAGTACAATCGTAACTTTCTACTGTTTAAATTTTGAAAATTGAAGCTAAATTGATCTATTAAAAATAAAATAATCAAAATTTACATATAAAAAAAAATATAATAAACAAATAAAAAAAAAATTTTTTTCGTTTTTGGCGCTTTCTCCACATCATAGGCAGGATCTAGTATTTCTATAGATATCCTTGCGATAGAAACGCCAAATAACCACATTTAGATCATAATAATTGAAATATTGGTAATATTCATGATATAAAAGTCTAGGTAGGCCGTGCGTTGTTTTGACTCGTCAGCTCGTTTCCATACATATATACGCCTATTTATATTGCAATAATCGTTTTATATAATCTATTTCATCGTGCGAATTTCATAGTCCCAAAATTAATTGATTTTATTAAGAAAAAATTTATATGACTTCACCAAATTTCACATAAAAACATCAAATTATATCGCATTTTCGTCAACTTTTCGACATATAAGGCAAGGCCTAGTGCCTCTGCATATAACCTGCTATTAAAGAACGACGAAAATCGCACAATTACGAAAAAAAATTGACATTTTCATATAACTTGATACATAATAATAATACGGAGCCGCGCGTCGTCGAGTCGCTCGCGCTTGACCGATCTGGATTATAAATCTCATATTTGCGTCTAGTTAGTACAGGCGTAACTTTCTACTGTTTAAATTTTGAAAATTGAAGCTAAATTGATCTATTAAAAATAAAATAATCAAAATTTACATATAAAAAAAAAAATTTAATAAACAATTAAAAAAAAAATTTTTTCCCGTTTTTGGCGCTTTCTTCACATCATAGGCAGGATCTAGTATTTCTATAGATATCCTTGCGATAGAAACGCCAAATACCCACATTTAGATCATAATAATTGAAATATTGGTAATATTCATGATATAAAAGTCTAGGTAGGCCGTGCGTTGTTTTGACTCGTCAGCTCGTTTCCATACATATATACGCCTATTTATATTGCAATAATCGTTTTATATAATCTATTTCATCGTGCGAATTTCATGGTCCCAAAATTAATTGATTTTATTAAGAAAAAATTTATATGACTTCCCCAAATTTCACATAAAAACATCAAATTATATCGCATTTTCGTCATTTTTCGACATATAAGGCAAGGCCTAGTGCCTCTGCACATAACCTGCTATAAAAGAACGACGAAAATCGCACAATTACGAAAAAAAATTGACATTTTCATATAACTTAATACATAATAATAATACGGAGCCGCGCGTCGTCGAGTCGCTCGCGCTTGACCGATCTGGATTATAAATCTCATATTTGCGTCTAGTTAGTACAGGCGTAAATTTCTACTGTTTAAATTTTGAAAATTGAAGCTAAATTGATCTATTAAAAATAAAATAATCAAAATTTACATATAAAAAAAAAATATAATAAACAAATAAAAAAAAATTTTTTTTTCCGTTTTTGGCGCTTTCTCCACATCATAGGCAGGATCTAGTATTTCTATAGATATCCTTGCGATAGAAACGCCAAATACCTACATTTAGATCATAATAATTGAAATATTGGTAATATTCATGATATAAAAGTCTAGGTAGGCCGTGCGTTGTTTTGAGTCGTCAGCTCGTTTCCATACATATATACGCCTATTTATATTGCAATAATCGTTTTATATAATCTATTTCATCGTGCGAATTTCATGGTCCCAAAATTAATTGATTTTATTAAGAAAAAATTTATATGACTTCCCCAAATTTCACATAAAAACATCAAATTATATCGCATTTTCGTCAACTTTTCGACATATAAGGCAAGGCCTAGTGCCTCTGCACATAACCTGCTATAAAAGAACGACGAAAATCGCACAATTACGAAAAAAAATTGACATTTTCATATAACTTAATACATAATAATAATACGGAGCCGCGCGTCGTCGAGTCGCTCGCGCTTGACCGATCTGGATTATAAATCTCATATTTGCGTCTAGTTAGTACAGGCGTAACTTTCTACTGTTTAAATTTTGAAAATTGAAGCTAAATTGATCTATTAAAAATAAAATAATCAAAATTTACATATAAAAAAAAAATATAATAAACAAATAAAAAAAAATTTTTTTTCCGTTTTTGGCGCTTTCTTCACATCACAGGCAGGATCTAGTATTTCTATAGATATCCTTGCGATAGAAACGCCAAATAACCACATTTAGATCATAATAATTGAAATATTGGTAATATTAATGATATAAAAGTCTAGGTAGGCCGTGCGTTGTTTTGACTCGTCAGCTCGTTTTCATACATATATACGCCTATTTATATTGCAATAATCGTTTTATATAATCTATTTCATCGTGCGAATTTCATGGTCCCAAAATTAATTGATTTTATTAAGAAAAAATTTATATGACTTCCCCAAATTTCACATAAAAACATCAAATTATATCGCATTTTCGTCAACTTTTCGACATATAAGGCAAGGCCTAGTGCCTCTGCACATAACCTGCTATAAAAGAACGACGAAAATCGCACAATTACGAAAAAAAATTGACATTTTCATATAACTTAATACATAATAATAATACGGAGCCGCGCGTCGTCGAGTCGCTCGCGCTTGACCGATCTGGATTATAAATCTCATATTTGCGTCTAGTTAGTACAGGCGTAACTTTCTACTGTTTAAATTTTGAAAATTGAAGCTAAATTGATCTATTAAAAATAAAATAATCAAAATTTACATATAAAAAAAAAAATTTAATAAACAAATAAAAAAAAATTTTTTTTCCGTTTTTGGCGCTTTCTCCACATCATAGGCAGGATCTAGTATTTCTATACATATCCTTGCGATAGAAACGCCAAATACCCACATTTAGATCATAATAATTGAAATATTGGTAATATTCATGATATAAAAGTCTAGGTAGGCCGTGCGTTGTTTTGACTCGTCAGCTCGTTTCCATACATATATACGCCTATTTATATTGCAATAATCGTTTTATATAATCTATTTCATCGTGCGAATTTCATGGTCCCAAAATTAATTGATTTTATTAAGAAAAAATTTATATGACTTCCCCAAATTTCACATAAAAACATCAAATTATATCGCATTTTCGTCAACTTTTCGACATATAAAGCAAGGCCTAGTGCCTCTGCACATAATCTGCTATAAAAGAACGACGAAAATCGCACAATTACGAAAAAAAATTGACATTTTCATATAACTTAATACATAATAATAATACGGAGCCGCGCGTCGTCGAGTCGCTCGCGCTTGACCGATCTGGATTATAAATCTCATATTTGCGTCTAGTTAGTACAGGCGTAACTTTCTACTCTTTAAATTTTGAAAATTGAAGCTAAATTTATCTATTAAAAATAAAATAATCAAAATTTACATATAAAAAAAAAATATAATAAACAAATAAAAAAAATTTTTTTTCCGTTTTTGGCGCTTTCTCCACATTATAGGCAGGATCTAGTATTTCTATAGATATCCTTGCGATAGAAACGCCAAATACCCACATTTAGATCATAATAATTGAAATATTGGTAATATTCATGATATAAAAGTCTAGGTAGGCCGTGCGTTGTTTTGACTCGTCAGCTCGTTTCCATACATATATACGCCTATTTATATTGCAATAATCGTTTTATATAATCTATTTCATCGTGCGAATTTCATGGTCCCAAAATTAATTGATTTTATTAAGAAAAAATTTATATGACTTCCCCAAATTTCACATAAAAACATCAAATTATATCGCATTTTCGTCAACTTTTCGACATATAAGGCAAGGCCTAGTGCCTCTGCACATAACCTGCTATAAAAGAACGACGAAAATCGCACAATTACGAAAAAAAATTGACATTTTCATATAACTTAATACATAATAATAATACGGAGCCGCGCGTCGTCGAGTCGCTCGCGCTTGACCGATCTGGATTATAAATCTCATATTTGCGTCTAGTTAGTACAGGCGTAACTTTCTACTGTTTAAATTTTGAAAATTGAAGCTAAATTGATCTATTAAAAATAAAATAATCAAAATTTACATATAAAAAAAAAATATAATAAACAAATAAAAAAAAATTTTTTTTCCGTTTTTGGCGCTTTCTCCACATCATAGGCAGGATCTAGTATTTCTATAGATATCCTTGCGATAGAAACGCCAAATACCCACATTTACATCATAATAATTGAAATATTGGTAATATTCATGATATAAAAGTCTAGGTAGGCCGTGCGTTGTTTTGACTCGTCAGCTCGTTTCCATACATATATACGCCTATTTATATTGCAATAATCGTTTTATATAATCTATTTCATCGTGCGAATTTCATGGTCCCAAAATTAATTGATTTTATTAAGAAAAAATTTATATGACTTCCCCAAATTTCACATAAAAACATCAAATTATATCGCATTTTCGTCAACTTTTCGACATATAAAGCAAGGCCTAGTGCCTCTGCACATAATCTGCTATAAAAGAACGACGAAAATCGCACAATTACGAAAAAAAATTGACATTTTCATATAACTTAATACATAATAATAATACGGAGCCGCGCGTCGTCGAGTCGCTCGCGCTTGACCGATCTGGATTATAAATCTCATATTTGCGTCTAGTTAGTACAGGCGTAACTTTCTACTGTTTAAATTTTGAAAATTGAAACTAAATTGATCTAATAAAAATAAAATAATCAAAATTTACATATAAAAAAAAAAATATAATAAACAAATAAAAAAAAAAAAAATTTCCGTTTTTGGCGCTTTCTCCACATCATAGGCAGGATCTAGTATTTCTATAGAAATCCTTGCGATAGAAACGCCAAATACCCACATTTAGATCATAATAATTGAAATATTGGTAATATTCATGATATAAAAGTCTAGGTAGGCCGTGCGTTGTTTTGACTCGTCAGCTCGTTTCCATACATATATACGCCTATTTATATTGCAATAATCGTTTTATATAATCTATTTCATCGTGCGAATTTCATGGTCCCAAAATTAATTGATTTTATTAAGAAAAAATTTATATGACTTCCCCAAATTTCACATAAAAACATCAAATTATATCGCATTTTCGTCAACTTTTCGACATATAAGGCAAGGCCTAGTGCCTCTGCACATAACCTGCTATTAAAGAACGACGAAAATCGCACAATTACGAAAAAAAATTGACATTTTCATATAACTTAATACATAATAATAATACGGAGCCGCGCGTCGTCGAGTCGCTCGCGCTTGACCGATCTGGATTATAAATCTCATATTTGCGTCTAGTTAGTACAGGCGTAACTTTCTACTGTTTAAATTTTGAAAATTGAAGCTAAAGTGATCTATTAAAAATAAAATAATCAAAATTTACATATAAAAAAAAATATAATAAACGAATAAAAAAAAAAATTTTCCGTTTTTGGCGCTTTCTCCACATCATAGGCAGGATCTAGTATTTCTATAGATATCCTTGCGATAGAAATGCCAAATACCCACATTTAGATCATAATAATTGAAATATTGGTAATATTCATGATATAAAAGTCTAGGTAGGCCGTGCGTTGTTTTGACTCGTCAGCTCGTTTCCATACATATATACGCCTATTTATATTGCAATAATCGTTTTATATAATCTATTTCATCGTGCGAATTTCATGGTCCCAAAATTAATTGATTTTATTAAGAAAAAATTTATATGACTTCCCCAAATTTCACATAAAAACATCAAATTATATCGCATTTTCGTCAACTTTTCGACATATAAGGTAAGGCCTAGTGTCTCTGCACATAACCTGCTATTAAAGAACGATGAAAATCTCACAATTACG
Source organism: Luffia ferchaultella (assembly GCA_949709985.1). Classification (NCBI taxonomy): domain Eukaryota; kingdom Metazoa; phylum Arthropoda; class Insecta; order Lepidoptera; family Psychidae; genus Luffia; species Luffia ferchaultella. The sequence continues at coordinate 2,697 of CATIXC010000094.1, read as the reverse complement.
AAAAAAAATTGACATTTTCATATAACTTAATACATAATAATAATACGGAGCCGCGCGTCGTCGAGTCGCTCGCGCTTGACCGATCTGGATTATAAATCTCATATTTGCGTCTAGTTAGTACAGGCGTAACTTTCTACTGTTTAAATTTTGAAAATTGAAGCTAAATTGATCTATTAAAAATAAAATAATCAAAATTTACATATAAAAAAAAATATAATAAACAAATAAAAAATTTTTTTTTTCCGTTTTTGGCGCTTTCTCCACATCATAGGCAGGATCTAGTATTTCTATAGATATCCTTGCGATAGAAACGCCAAATACCCACATTTAGATCATAATAATTGAAATATTGGTAATATTCATGATATAAAAGTCTAGGTAGGCCGTGCGTTGTTTTGACTCGTCAGCTCGTTTCCATACATATATACGCCTATTTATATTGCAAATAATCGTTTTATATAATCTATTTCATCGTGCGAATTTCATAGTCCCAAAATTAATTGATTTTATTAAGAAAAAATTTATATGACTTCCCCAAATTTCACATAAAAACATCAAATTATATCGCATTTTCGTCAACTTTTCGACATATAAGGCAAAGCCTAGTGCCTCTGCATATAACCTGCTATAAAAGAACGACGAAAATCGCACAATTACGAAAAAAAATTGACATTTTCATATAACTTAATACATAATAATAATACGGAGCCGCGCGTCGTCGAGTCGCTCGCGCTTGCCCGATCTGGATTATAAATCTCATATTTGCGTCTAGTTAGTACAGGCGTAACTTTCTACTGTTTAAATTTTGAAAATTGAAGCTAAAGTGATCTATTAAAAATAAAATAATCAAAATTTACATATAAAAAAAAAATATAATAAACAAATAAAAAAAAAAATTTTCCGTTTTTGGCGCTTTCTCCACATCATAGGCAGGATCTAGTATTTCTATAGATATCCTTGCGATAGAAACGCCAAATACCCACATTTAGATCATAATAATTGAAATATTGGTAATATTCATGATATAAAAGTCTAGGTAGGCCGTGCGTTGTTTTGACTCGTCAGCTCGTTTCCATACATATATACGCCTATTTTTATTGCAATAATCGTTTTATATAATCTATTTCATCGTGCGAATTTCATGGTCCCAAAATTAATTGATTTTATTAAGAAAAAATTTATATGACTTCCCCAAATTTCACATAAAAACATCAAATTATATCGCATTTTCGTCAACTTTTCGACATATAAGGCAAAGCCTAGTGCCTCTGCACATAACCTGCTATAAAAGAACGATGAAAATCTCACAATTACGAAAAAAAATTGACATTTTCATATAACTTAATACATAATAATAATACGGAGCCGCGCGTCGTCGAGTCGCTCGCGCTTGACCGATCTGGATTATAAATCTTATATTTGCGTCTAGTTAGTACAGGCGTAACTTTCTACTGTTTAAATTTTGAAAATTGAAGCTAAATTGATCTATTAAAAATAAAATAATTAAAAATTTACATATAAAAAAAAAAATATAATAAACAAATAAAAAAAAAATTTATTTCCGTTTTTGGCGCTTTCTCCACATCATAGGCAGGATCTAGTATTTCTATAGATATGCTTGCGATAGAAACGCCAAATAACCACATTTAGATCATAATAATTGAAATATTGGTAATATTCATGATATAAAAGTCTAGGTAGGCCGTGCGTTGTTTTGACTCGTCAGCTCGTTTTCATACATATATACGCCTATTTATATTGCAATAATCGTTTTATATAATCTATTTCATCGTGCGAATTTCATGGTCCCAAAATTAATTGGTTTTATTAAGAAAAAATTTATATGACTTCCCCAAATTTCACATAAAAACATCAAATTATATCGCATTTTCGTCAACTTTTCGAAATATAAGGCAAGGCCTAATGCCTCTGCACATAACCTGCTATAAAAGAACGACGAAAATCGCACAATTACGAAAAAAAATTGACATATTCATATAACTTAATACATAATATTAATACGGAGCCGCGCGTCGTCGAGTCGCTCGCGCTTGACCAATCTGGATTATAAATCTCATATTTGCGTCTAGTTAGTACAGGCGTAACTTTCTACTGTTTAAATTTTGAAAATTGAAGCTTAATTAATCTATTAAAAATAAAATAATCAAAATTTACATATAAAAAAAAAATATAATAAACAAATAAAAAATTTTTTTTTTTGTTTTTGGCGCTTTTTCCACATCATAGGCAGGATCTAGTATTTCTATAGATATCCTTGCGATAGAAACGCCAAATACCCACATTTAGATCATAATAATTGAAATATTGGTAATATTCATGAAATAAAAGTCTAGGTAGGCCGTGCGTTGTTTTGACTCTTCAGCTCGTTTCCATACATATATACGCCTATTTATATTGCAACAATCGTTTTATATAATCTATTTCATCGTGCGAATTTCATGGTCCCAAAATTAATTGATTTTATTAAAAAAAAATTATATGACTTCCCCAAATTTTACATAAAAACATCAAATTATATCGCATTTTCGTCAACTTTTCGACATATAAGGCAAGGCCTAGTGCCTCTGCACATAACCTGCTATAAAAGAACGACAAAAATCGCACAATTACGAAAAAAAATTGACATTTTCATATAACTTAATACATAATAATAATACGGAGCCGCGCGTCGTCGAG
>CATIXC010000093.1:0-14393 GCA_949709985.1 Luffia ferchaultella | reverse complement strand
ATTTATAGTCGTTTACGACTCTGCAATGCGCGTCGTAAGCGAACCCTGGGCGTAAGTATTTAGCGGTTGCGAATTAATTTTTCTTCTCGTAGCAGGCTGCGGTGGTTCGTCGGGGCTGAAATGTTTACAATTGAGGAGAATAAATAAAACAAGGATCAAAACACCGGAGCAGGAGTTTAGGTTCGTGGGTATGGCGTCCCTGGAGCCGAAACAAAAAATTATTGATTTATTATTTTTTTTGTTCCGGGGACGTGTCGGGGGGTGGGGTTGAAATTTGTCAATGCGATTTAATAATATTTGTACAAAATGTAGGAAACTCATTACTAAAAAGATTTAGAATAAAAATGATGACTTATGAAAAAAAAAATTATGCCCATAAAAAATTTCACATTTCTCCCTTTAACGTACATTCTACCGAAACGACAACATTTTCGTACAGTGCACCGTGAAAAATGTTTTAATGACTGGACATGTTTTTTTCAATTCCGTAGATTTGTGGATATATTGCGATAGCGTTATGAACCTTGCAAGTGTCTCGAAAAAAGAGCAGTTTTCGAGGGTTGCGCGGAAGGCGATTTATCATTCTTATGTTCTTTCTTCGATTGCCTCCAAGGTCTCAAAACCGTTTTCTATTATTACATAACTTATTAATTGGTTACATAACGTACGCGTCATTTCGATATAATGCACTCAGCGGGAGTGTTTAAATATTATTGTATATGAAGCAAATTATTCATTGCAGCAACATTACTTATGGTTTCATTTGTCGACGCAATAATTATAATCGTTCGCCGTTGAAATTTCCGTCGATGTTCGGCTGTTTTCGGTGCACGAGTATGTTCGCCAAGCTGTTGAGAGAATCCAGCATCAAGCTTTTTATCCTTTTCCGCGATGGGGTTCCTGTCTCATTGCCTCGTACCGGTAATTTCTCCAACTGTATGAAAAAAGAAAAATGTACTACTGAATATACATCGCTCAACAACATTTTTCTCGAAACTTTAACTCTCATAACTTATTATTCTCAAACGAATATTCAACTTTTTAATGCTTTCCCCGTGTTAATCGAATTATAAATGTAGCGTCACACTGCAAATCATGTGCAAATGGTCTAATCTATCGTTTTCAAGATTTATAATCGATATTCGTAAGTTTCCTGTGCACGTCTTACCGGTATTTTGATAAGGTATTGAGAGAATAATTGATTGCGGCGTTTAAAATTGCAATAACACCTATTTCCTTCCGTGCACCGTTTCAAGTATTTGTTTATAAAGTTGTTCATATCTTTAAAAAAACGTTTTTTCGTTTATTAATGACGCAAAAGCTTTTTGACTCACCCGTTATTGTTTTTCCATCCACCTTTCCATTTATCGACCGCGTTTGCCTGCGTTATAATTTCGTCGTCCGTCGGTGCTCCACTGGCTTCATCCTTCGGCGGCTGATTTTTGAACCTTTTCCGCGGCGGGCATTGTGCCCTTATTGCTCCGTACCGGTAATTTCTCCAACTACCTGAAAATAGGAAAATTACTGCTGATTACATTGCTCAATATTATTTCTTTGAATCTTTATCGGCTTGACTTATTACTCTTAAATGAAAATGCAACTTTTCAACGTTTCCCCGTGTCTTTTTTCATGACCAATGTACAAAAACCAAAAATTAACTCTTTTCTTTTTCCAACCAAGGGCTTTTGCAATGTTAATCGTCATTTTTGTTGCAGCAGTTTTGTACAAAACTTTCATCGAATCTTATCGTTACGAAATAAATTTTTGTCTTCAACGTATTTCGTATCATTAATCGTGTAAATCGGTAAAGCTTTAAGACTCGCCCGTTTTCTGCAACCTTATCGGCGTTAATCCAAGTTTTTTCCTCCATGCAAACTGCACCGTCCGTCCGTGTTTCACTTGCTTCATCCTTCGGCGGCTGACTTTGCTATCCTTTCCCGCGACGGGCTTCCCGCCTTATTGCCTCGTACCGGTAACTTCTCCGAGTATACACGAAAAAAAAAACAAAATTACTGCTCACTACTTTGCTCAACATCATTCTTTTTCAAAACTTTATTCCCATTTTTTATTACTTTTAAACGCAAATTCAATTAATCAATATTTTTCCCGTTTCAATCGAATATGCAATTTTAGGTACCGATTGCAATCGTGAATGGGTCGGTTTCATCGATCGGCATTGAGGTTTATATCGATATTCGTGACGTACCTGTTCACGTCCTTACCGGTATTTTTCTAAGGTATTGAGAGAAAAAATTGATTGCTGCGTTCAAAATTGCAGTAACGCCTATTTCATTACTTTTCTGTCGTAAATTCGCAACAACTCGTCGAGCCGTTCACCATTCAAAGTATTTGTTGTTAAGTATTTAATTCTTTAATATTTTCGAAACGATAATACTTTTCTAAACCAATTTAGCAAAACAAGAAATTCAGTCTTTTCTCTTTTCCAACCGAGCAGAGCTTATTTCGCATTTGAATCCGTGATGTCTTTCCCAACACTTGTAAAAAAAACTGACATAAATGCTCGCATCGTTACGGAGAAAATTTTTTAAAATGTTTGTCCTATCATTAATCGCGCTTAATGGTCCAAGCTCCCAGACTCACGTGTTTTTTTACAGCCATATCGCGGTTCGTGGCACGCTTTTTTCCTATGTTAAAAGATTCGTCCGCGCTTCGCTGTTTTCATCCTTCGGTGGCTGATTTTTCATCCTTTTCCGCAGCGGGCTCCCTGCTTCATTGCCCGGTACCGGTAATTTCTCCAATTACATGAAAATATAAAAATATTACTTGTGATTACATCGCTCGAAATAATGTTTTCCAAATTGTATTCACATTATTTATTATTAAACGAAAATTACAGTTTTCAATGTTTCTTCGTGTTAATTGAATAAAAAATTTCGCGATTCATTGCAGTCACGAGTAAACGGTTCAATTGATCGTCGTTAAGATTTCTATCGATATTCGTTAGTTATCTGTTCACGTCTCTCCGGTAGAACAGATTGCGGAGTTTTTAATTTCAATCAAAACTATTTCGTTCATTTTCCGTTGTAATTTCGTAACGCCTCGTCGAACCGTTCATCGTTTCAAGTATTTCTTATAAGTCTCTGATTCTTTAAACGTTTTTACTTCTATTAATTACGCACAATTAATGGTCAAGCTTTCAGACTCACCTGTTTTTTTTTCCCATCCACATTTCCGTTAGTCCACTTGTTTTCCTCCGTTATAATTCCGCCGTCCGTCGGTGGTCCACTGACTTCATCCTTCTGCGGTTGACTTTTGATCCTTTCCCGCGACGGGCTTCCCGCCTTATTGCCTCGTACTGGTAATTTCTCCGAGTATACGGAAAAAAAACAAAATTACTGCTCATTACATTGCTCAACATCATTTTTTCAAAACTTTATTCCCACTTTTTATTACTTTTAAACGCAAGTTCAATTAATCAATATTTTCCCGTTTTTATCGAATGTACAATTTAGGTACCGATTGCAATCGTGAATAAGCCGGTTTCATCGATCGGCGTTGAGGTTTATATCGATATTCGTGAGGTCCCTGTTCACGTCTTACCGGTATTTTTCTAAGGTATTGAGAAAAAATTGATTGCTGCGTTCAAAATTGCAGTAACGCTTATTTCATTACTTTTCCGTCGTAAATTCGCAACAACTCGTCGAGCCGTTCACCATTCAGAGTATTTGTTGTTAAGTATTTAATTCTTTAATATTTTCGAAACGATAATACTTTTCTAAACCAATTTAGCAAAACAAGAAATTCAGTCTTTTCTCTTTTCCAACCGAGCAGGCTTATTTTGCATTTGAATCGTGATTTTTTCCCAACACTTGGAAAAAAACTGACATAAATGCTCGCATCCTTACGGGAAAATTTTTTAAAATGTTATTCCTAACATTAATCGCGCTTAATGGTCAAGCTCCCAGACTCACATGTTTTTTTACAGCCATATCGCGGTTCATGCACGCTTTTTCCTCTGTAAAAAGTGCATCAATCGTCCGCGCTTCGTTGTTTTCATCCTTCGGTGGCTGATTTTGTATCCTTTTCCGCAGCGGGCTTCCCGCTTCATTGCCCGTTACCGGTAATTTCTCCAATTACATGAAAATATAAAAATGTTACTCCTGATTACATCGCTCGAAATAATGTTTTCCAAATTCTATTTACATTATTCATTATTAAACGAAAATCACATTTTTCAATGTTTTCCCGTGTTAGTCGAATAAAAAATTTCGCGATTCATTGCAGTCGTGAGTAACCGGTTCAATTGATCGTCGTTAATATTTCTATCGATTATCGTAAGTTATCTGCTCACGTCTCACCGGTACAACAGATTGCGGAGTTTTTAATTTCAATTAAAACTATTTCGTTCGTTATCCGTTGCAACTTGGTAACGCCTCGTGGAACCTTTCATCGTTCCAAGTATTTGTAATAAGATCTTTCATTCTCAATGGTCAAGCTTTCAGACTCACGTGTTTTTTTCCCCATCCATATTTCCGTTAGTTCACTTGTTTTCCTCCGTTATAATTCCGCCGTCCGTCGGTGCTCCACTGACTTCATCCTTCTGCGGCTGACTTTTGATCCTTTCCCGCGACGGGTTTTGTGCCTTATTGCTCCGTACCGGTAATCTTTCCAACTATATGAAAATAGAAAAATTTCTGCTGATTACATTCCTCAACAGTATTTTTTCGAAACTTTATTTTCATTATTTATTATTCTTAAACGAATATTCAACTTTTCAATGTTTCCCCGTATTAATCGAATTATAAGTTCAGCGACACATCGCAATCATGTATAAATGGTCTAATCTATCGTCCTGAAGATTTTCATCGATATTCGTAAGTTACGTGTGCACGTCTTACCGGTATTTTTCTAAGGTATTGAGAGAAAAATTGTGGCGTTTAAAATGTCAATAACGCCTATTTCCTTCCTTTTCTTTTGCAATTTCGTAACGATTCGTCCAACCGTTCACCGTTTCAAGTATTTGGTATAAAGACTCTCATTTTTTGAACAAACGTTTTTCCTTTAATTAATTACGCAAAATGGTCAAGTTTTCAGACTCACCCGTTTTTTTCCATACACATTTCCGTTTATCCACGTATTTTCCTCCGTTATAATTTCGTCGTCCGTCGGTGCTCCACTGACTTCATCCTTCGGCGACTGACTGTTGAACCTTTCCCGCGGCGGGCTTTGTGCCTTATTGCTCCGTACCGGTAATTTCTCCAACTATATGAAAATAGAAAGATTACTGCTGATTACATTGCTCAACATTATTTTTTCGAAACTTTATTCCCATTATTTATTATTCTTAAACGAATATTCAACTTTTCAATGTTTCCCCGTGTTCGAATTTTAAGTTCAGCGACACATCGCAATGATGTATAAATGGTCCAATCTATCGTCCTGAATATTTCCATCGATATTCGTAAGTTACGTCTGCACGTCTTACCGGTATTTTTCTAAGGTATTGAAATAAAAATTGTGGTGTTTGAAATGTCAATAACGCCTATTTCCTTCCTTTTCCTTTGCAATATCGTAACGACTCGTCCAACCGTTCACCGTTTCAAGCATTTTTTTATAAAGTCTTTCATTCTTTAAACAAACGTTTTTCCTTTTATTAATTACGCAAAATATTCAAGCTTTCAAACTTACCCGTTTTTTTTCCATACACATTTCCGTTTATCCACGTGTTTTCCTCCGTTAAAATTTCATCGACCATCGGTGCTCCACTGGCTTCATCCTTCGGTGGCTGACTTTTGAAGCTTTTACGCGGCGGGCTTTCTGCCTTATTGCTCCGTACCGGTAATTTCTCCAACTAGATGTAAACATAATAATTACTGCTGATTACATTGCTCAACATTATTTTTTCGAAACTTTATTCTCATGACTTATTATTATTGAACGAAAATTCAACTTTTCAATGTTTCCCCGTGTCTTTTTTCATAACCGATGTAGAAAAACGAAAAATTAAGTCTTTTCTCTTTTCCAACCAAAGGCTTCTGCAATTGAATCGTTATTTCTGTTGCAAAAGTTTTGTAAAAGCTTTTATGAAAGCTTATTGTTACGAAATATGTTTTTTTTAACGTTTTTCCTATCATTAATCGCGCAAAATGGTCAAGCTTTCAGACTCGCTCGTTTTCCTACAACCATATCACCGTTAAACCACGTTATTTCTCCGTAAAAACTGCACCGTCCGTCCATGTTTCACTGGCTTCATCCTTCGGCGGCTGACTTTCGATCCTATCCCGTGACGGGCTTCCCGTCTTATTGCCTCGTACCGGTGTTTTCTCCAAGTATACGAAAAAAGAAAAAAACAAAATTACTACTCATTACATTGCTCAACATCATTTTTTCGAAACTTTAATCCTATTCTTTGTTACTTTTAAACGAAAATTCAATTAATCAATATTTTCTCGTTTTAATCGAATATAAAATTTAGCTACTGATTGCAATCATGAATAAGCCGGTTTGATCCATCGGCGTTGAGATTTATATCTATATTCGTAAGGTACCTGTTCACGTCTTACCGGTATTTCTCGAAGGTATATATTGAGTGAAAAGAAAATTGCGGCGTTTAAAATTTCATTAAAAACTATTTCCTTCCTTTTCTGTTGCAATTTCGTAACAACTCGTCCAGCCGTTCACCATTTAAATTATTTGTTGTAAAGTGTTTCATTCTTTAATCTTTTCGAAACGATTATATTTGACTCGACCTATGTAGGACATCCAAAAATTAACTCTTCTGTTTTTCAACCAAGGGCTTTTGCAATTAAATCGTTATTTCTTTTCCAACACTTGTAAAAAAAACTGTCATAAATGCTCGCAACGTAACGAAATAATTTTTTTTTAACATTTTTTCTATCACTAATTGCGCTTAATGGTCAAACTCCCAGACTCACCGGTTTTTTTACAGCCATATCGCGGTTCATCCACGCTTTTTCCTCCGTAAGAAGTGCATCGTCCGTCCGTGCTTCGCTGCTTTCATCCTTCGGTGGCTGATTTTTCATCTTTTTCCGCAGCGGGCTTCCTGCTTCATTGACCGGTACCGGTAATTTCTCCGATTACATGAAAATATAAAAATATTTCTTCTGATTACATCGCTCGAAAGAATGTTTTCCAAACTGTATTCACATTATTTATTATTAAACGAAAATTAAAATTTTCAATGTTTCTCCGTGTTAATTTAATAAAAAATTTCGCGATTGATTGCAGTCATGAGTAAGCGGTTCAATTGATCGTCGTTAAGATGTCTATCGGTATTCGTAAGTACGATAATTAATAAAATTACATGCGAAATAATATCCAAGAGCTATCCATCTTTAATACCGATCAATCTCATGTATAAAACGACACTTACTCTTTTCACCACGCGTGACTGCGTTCCTGCGTCCGGAAATGAAGATGCTTCGACGCTATAGTTCCTCAAGAACATCCATCCTCGAGCCGTTCAACATTTTGTCCTTTCTATGGAATTTTAAGTCACGGGAATAAATGATATCCGGTTTATTACCGCGGTTTTAAACGTGTCCTCGTAAAAGTACCAACGATTAACCGATTTACACTTACCGGTATTTTAAAACTCATTAGTTTTCGCTATTCCGCAAGGTTCCATGAGTTGGAATATTGGGCACAAGTTACGGCGAGCCACAGAATGAATTTCCATCACCATCGATATTTCTTTATCCCGAGGGATGAAGTCAAGCCTTACTGGTATCTGGGTGGAAAAAAAAATTGCATATAAATACAATGAAATATAAAAGGCACCACGAAGAAAATCATCGTCATGATTTTTCCATTGCTCGGTTGTGATTGATATTAAAATAAATTTCATATTGCGCTTACCCTCGGAGCCGCAACAGGTGACGACGTTGCGATCGGTTCAAAACTTGTTTCGTCGCAGTTGTCAAGAACACATATCGTCGAGCCGCTGTGCGCGTTGTCCTCTAACTGGAATTAAAATAATCGCAATAACTGTAACGTTATCCAGCGGTTAGACGAGTTTTGAGCATGCGCCGTTAAAAATTAAACGGTAAACCATTATTCACCAAGGGTAGTATCGACGGCGGCGTTAACAATCTTTTTAGCACATCCGACGGTGGCTCTTTTGCGATGCGGACGCTGCGTCGTTTGGCCCGATTCTCCTTCGTACGCTTCTTCTTCTTCTTCTGCAACAAAATAAAGTATAACGATATACATGATTGTTTGCACATATCGTTAAGCCGCCTATGCGACATTAATATTTATGTATGCGACATTCGCACCCCAACGTCGTTCTCAACGGGAATTTATTATTTTTTGCCAATAAAATTGTTTCTTTACTTACTCCTTGCAGTCTCTTCAGCGGTGGACTCGACGAGGTGGGACGACGACGTCGTCGATTATTGAGACACTGCAGACGTAGCTAATATTTTCGGTACATCTTCTCTTGCTTCTTTCTCTCGTCGTGCCGCTGTTGCTGTATGATGATGGTACAGAAGAATCCATAATAACAGCGTTTGGGATTTTGGGTCGCTATTATTATTGTGCGTGTTTTTTCTACACAATTTTCCCTTCCAAAATATTGCGGCGTGACGCGCACGATGAGAATAATCGAGGTGACATATATTGTCAAACGCAATAACAACTAGACGCAATCATCATCGTGCAAACACTCGTTTTATTTTTTTTTTTTTAGAAAATACCGGTATTTTTACAATTCACAATTAGACCCCGCACGTCGTGCACCAAAGAATTATCGGTAAAAAATATATGAAACGACGCGCGTGTGTTACAAAACGTGACGATCGGATTTTTTTTAGGTTATGAAATACGTCGAATTCTCTTGCGTATAAAATTGCACCGCGCCGCGTTGACACTCGCTCGTCGTCGAAATAAATGAAACAAGATCGCAGGTTTCGTATTGTTTTTATCATACGTACTGTATTGTCACTTGTAAAAACAGATTAATCGCGCGAAACGAAGCAGAATCGGACTGTTGGATGATACAGCCATTTGCAAGAACACGCGGAGGAATAAAAATCGCAGGAGCGAAGAAACATAGACATATGTATATGCTGATTGCGGCGGCGCGCGTTCTCTCTTTATTCGTGCATAACTCGTTGGCTTCAACAATACGATTCAATGTTTTCCCATTGTTTGTCTTCCACTCGACCTGGTAAAACATTTTGATTCGATTTCTTTATAGATGAACGATTCGGCTTATATTTTTCGCTTCACAGTTTTTCCGCGCACTCGACGATCGCACACACATATACACACACTGCGTTATTTCTTTGTCGCCTGCTTTGTTCATCATCGCGTTCGACTCTTGACGAGGTAAAAAAAATGGCTGATATGTATTGACACTTGCTGCTCGTATACGCCTCTTGGATACATATACATGCTTGGTAAATGAGATTGTGTGGCGTGTATATGCATGGAAAAAACGACCCTGTATCGCCATAAAGCGCCGCAAGGCAGCGCTGATAGGCGTATATGTACACGGATTTCACGCACACTAATAATACGCATGTATGTTATCCAAGAGGCGTATTGCGTTGAAACAGTCGCGTCGCGTCTCGTGTGTCTCTCCAACCGCGATAAACGAAAGTCGTGCAACGTAATAATATTTTATATTTATTTACACCGGTACGAAGCGAGTGATAATCGTCGAGGTTGCTGAAAGGATGATTTTTGAAAGTTCATGTTCGGAAAGACAACGTAATAAATGCAAGGTAAAAATTAAGCGCGTGCTTGCAATATCGATTTCATGTTTATGTGAGTCGTGAAACGAAAAAATAAGTGAAGGAATTATTTTTCATGAGAAAAAATTTACATCGCAACGAAATTCGTGTTTTGTACGATAATATTTAAAAAAGAAATTTCAAAAGATTCTGTCATCGGATATACTTGGATAATTCGTGAAATAAAATCGTCGCGATTGTTTTTTCTCTCTCCGCCTTTGTCACGCGTTCCACATGTCCTCGTATATCTCGGCCCCGCGTTCGTGCCACTCGAAACAGGCGTGTCTCTCTCTCTCTCCCTCTCTTTTCACACGTCTCGCTCCCTCGCTCCCTTTGTTCGCCGTACGCGCGGTCGCGTGGGCTCGCTTCGACAACAAGTGTGCTCGTCGCGTGTCGTGTGTCTCCAACCGCGTTAAACGAACGTCGTGTGCGACATAATATTTCAGATTTATTCATACCGGTACGAAGCGAGTGATAAATCGTCGAGGGTGCTGCAAGGAGGATTTTGAAAAGTTCAATTCCGGAAAGACAAGGAAAAAATCGAAGGTAAAAAGTGAGCACACGTACTTGCGATATTATGTTAATTTCATTATTCGCGAAACGGGAAAAGTGCCGAAAAGGAATGGTGAATATTCTTCAACGCGTGTTTCATTTCAGAGTTTTTGAGGGCCGAATTGGCATTTGCGTTTGTAAAATGCGGACGAGGAACGGCGATCGCGAGAAAAACATGAAACAATTAAGATGTGCTACGATGTGGTTGATGATTGATTGTCATTCAATGTACCGGTAGAGGAAGAAAAAAAAATTTCAACGCGAAGAAATCCATGTTTTTGACGACTGTATTTTTGAAAAGAAATTTCCAAAAGATTTTGTCATCGATATATTTATAATTCGTGAAAGAATCATCGCGATTGTTTTTTCTCTCTCCGTCTCCGTCGCGCGCGCTTCGTCCTCGCGCATCGCCCTCGCAATCGCGTCAGTTGGAACAGCTGTTTTTCTCGAGTCTCGCCATCTCGTGGCTCGTCACTCGCCCTTCGTGTTTCGTCCGGCCTCGTGGTCACGTGTCGTTCATTCGCCTCGCGGTGTGTGTTTTTTGTCGTCGCGTACCGTGTCTGTATAACTGCGTAATTAAAAACAACGAGCGAGATTCATTTTCGGATTATTGAGCTATAAAATAGGTGGACGAAAGTTTGACGAAAACACGAGAGTATAAAGTCCTAAATCGAAGGTAACAAAGTGAGCGTGCGTGTGTTCGATCGTGATTTTTATCATTTGAAACTGGAAATGTGCCGAAAAGGAGGAGCGACAGGGAATTTATTCGACCTTCGTGTTATTTCGAAGTTTTTCGAGCGACGACGAGTCACTTCGCGTTCGCGAAATGAGGAACGAAATGCGGCGATATCACGAGAGATATAAAAAATGAATTTTGCAAAAGAGTTTTTGGCATATAATTTACCATAAAAATTACCGCTAGAAAAAATGAATTACGTTTGCGAGTGGAATCGCTTTTTCCGCAAGCATATTTCGAAGAAAAAGTTGAAAGATTTGCTGCATTTAGACGAATATTTCGGGAAAGATAATCATTGACATTTTTGTTTCTCTTTTCGTCTCTGTCGCGCGCTGCGTATCGGTCTCGCGTTCGCTCCAGTCGGCCGTGCGGTCACGTGATTCATTTCTCGTCTCGGAGTGTGTGCTCGCGGCTGGTCTCGTGCCTGCATGTAACCGCGTGAAATCATTGAACGTGCGACTCTCATTTTCAGATTGTGTAACAATACGGAACGACGTAGCCACGTGATGTTCAAGGACCATTTTCGAGGAATCCGGATACAACAACGGAATCAAAGGTGAGTTAGGGCGTATCTCCGATCGTGATATTTGTGTTCACGAAACGGTGAAATTTCCATGCAAGAATCCGCGTTATCGTGCATTATATACCGACAAAATGGCGATCGCAAGATAGTAACAAAGTTTGGCTGGAATCGGGGTTATTACGAGGATTTTGTAAAGATAAAAATTTTGTCACCGACACGTATATTTCGTTACACAATCATTGAGATTTTTGTTATTTTCTCCGTCACAGTCGCGCACTGTCCTCGTATATCAGCTTCGTCTTCGTCCCAATTCCAACCGGCGACGCTCTCTTTGAATAATTATTTTCATAATATGCAGAGTGAAAACGCCATGGTGTCCGATCGTAAGGAAAAAGAACATGTGTTCGTGATGAAGGTACGCGTCTTTCGTTTTATTACATGTATCGAGCCAAAACTATTTCGAATTGTCTTTAATTATTGCGACTCAGGGATACTTTGAATTATACAATTTCTGTGATAAAAAAAAATTATTTTTCTTATTATATAACTCTTGACTCTCTGTACCGGTACTTGATATTATATTTGCATTACTTCGAAATTTATTCTTTCGTTTAATTACATATATCGAGCCAAAAACTATTTCGAATTGTCTTTTATTCGTTTGATTCAGGGATATTTTGAATGATCCAATTTTTGTGACAAAAAAAAATTATTTTCCTTATTATATATCTATTAACTCTCAGTACCGGTACTTGATATTATAGAATAAAAGTATCTAAACACTTTGTGATCGCATAATATATACGAGCTCTGAGCCGTATAAAATGTAAGCTCTGCAACAAAGAATCACAAATATATGACTGATGCGGTCTAGACGACGATAAATAAACTTTAATATTTGTTGAATAACGCTTCCCAAACGCTTTTTCTGTCCATTCACCCGTGGCGAATTCATTACGTCTGCCGAGTTTCGTCACATCAAGTCGATGCGAGGTTGTTCCAAAATCTGTACGAAGACAGTGCTACGACGCCATTTTGTATCACTAATTGGAATTCGAAAATTTTCGTCTCTTCCGATTTATAGAAGAAAATATATAACGACGTTTGAAGAGAATCGCATTTTTGTGAGGATTTTTTAAACAATTACCGGTAGAAAGATTACTTTAAAATAGCAACATACACGAAAGAGAATATGTCAACTTTAAATTATTTTTGGGACACATGTGGAATATACGATTCAGTAACGACCGAGTTTGGAGGTTATGTATATCGCGCCCAAATGCCGTTAGTTTGCTGTAGAAAAAATTTGTTCAATTTTACAATCGCGTTCTAAAACATATTGCTTCCTAAATATGTAACTAAAGTTAAATCACAAAGACAATATTATGCTAAAAATTTATTTGAAAAGGGAAAACTCGCAGTAACTAGCTGTTAAACGTCTCGGCTCGTTCACTTCCGAGATTTCGTGTTTGCACCGAAAAAAATTTGCGGAGATTCGTATTCGCAGTGAATTCGTAATTGTAGTGAATGTAAAATTTCAGAACGATTCGTAAAATAATAGTTGGACGTGACTATTTCGCAGAACGTAAAATTACCGGTATTCGTCCAACGCTGATGCCTGAAGGATCTTGGTCGTCAGCGATGATTCGTAACGAGTTTGAAAACGTGATTGAAAAGGGCGAGCATAAAAACTGGAAAAACAAATGAAAGCGGACTCCCACAAAGGATAGTCGCACGTCGTGAGAAAGATTCAGCGGTAAGTAGTATCGAATAAAAAAATGGAGAAAACTTTTGATGAGGACGATTTCAGAATTGTAATTTATGCGTTTCAGGCGGTTAAGGAGGCAGCACTCGGCAAGAGGTGCTCGTCAAAACAGACGTGAAGCACAGCGGTAGAAGGATCACTGTTTACCACGATACGTTTCCAAAGTTGATTCGTCGTACTGGCTGGTCTCGTTCCGACCGGCGAAAAGATACCGTGTTCCGGAGAATCCGGTTGACTCGTGTGTAGATCGAGCATCCGACGTACCGGTGCATCTGCAAAGTAATCGACTCATCGAGCTTCGAAGGAGGTTTTGCTTTGCGAAATTTATCCGATTTTGACGCCAGGGTCTCGGAATAATACAAAGTCGATCGGAAGCATCGTACGGGAAGCCAGTATACAAATGCTACCTCCATCGCATGAATGTTTTTTTTTTATCGAGAACTCATCGTTTTAATGCGATGATTATTAAAGAGATTTCTTTTTTATTCTATAATTAATCGAGCCAAAAAAATTCTTATTAAACTCTTATCAGTCGTAAAAGTTTAAGGATTTCGATGGCGTCGTAAGATCCGAATCAAAAATAATCAATCCGCAGACCTTATGATTAGAGAATAGAAGAGCTTGAACCGCGGATTTATCCGAATCAAATTTTTGAAGAGTAAACAATTTTTCCCTAAACGTTGTCGCGAGTATCGCTATCGCATGGTCATATTCCCATGTGTAAGAAATGTTTTGACCGTGAAAATGGAAATTTTTGCGAATGTCAAAATTGAAAACGATCCGTGAAATAATAGTTTGATGTGAATATTTCGCAGAACGGAAATTGCTGGTATTTCATCGGACGCTCGTGCCTCGAGGATCTTTGGTCGTCAGCCGTGATTCGTACGATCTTCAAAACATGATTGAAAAGGGCGAGGATAAAAACTGGATAAACAAATGAGAGCGGACTCCTACAAACCATAGTCGCATGTCAAGAGAAAGATTCAGCGGTAAGTAGTGACGAATTACAAAAATGGAGGACAGGTTCTTCGAGGACGACTTTGGAATTGTCATTTATGCGTTTCAGGTGGTGAAGCCGGCAGTACTCGGCAAGAGGCG
>CATIXC010000092.1:0-17426 GCA_949709985.1 Luffia ferchaultella | reverse complement strand
CAGCACTATTTCACACTGTACGTACCTATGTATAATAAGTACACATGCACTTAACAATCGCAGCATTTATACTACTTTTACTTCAGCATTTTGGACAGAAAATAGATTTTCAAGCCCCAAGTTTTAGACTCGACTGTTGTACCCTCTCAATAGCGTTTTGCCAACATAAGTGTTATTTCCAATGGATTACTAAAGCATTTCTAGGAAAGATTGTAAAGGGTCGTTCATAAGCCACATAATGTTTGTCTTCACCCTTTTTACTTTCTCCCCTTTGTGGAGTTACGTTGGATTATTATCTATTGGTGTTGCCAATTACCACTGGTGGGACCAATGGAGACTATCGTTTTGGGGTCAGGCTTTTGAGTCAGGCGTAGAGCAAGTTTTTATATAAATTTTAGCGATCGTATTGAAGGTCAAAACAAAAATATTCAATAATATTAGAATATTGAATTTTCTTGATGACAGTTGACATTTGCATCGTCTGGTGGTGAACTCAACCCTCAACCTTCTACTGGTTGGTGTCATAGGGACCTTACGAGTTTGCAAGAGATGCCGTCTTCAGTACATAATACCTTGGTCATCTCACGCACAGCCATATAATCTCAAACCAGGCAGAGCCTATATTATGGGTGCTAAAGAACTGATATACATCATCATTATCATCATCATCATCAGCCCGTGTCTCTCCATTGCAGGAGATAAGCCTCTCTCAAGGTACGCCACTACACACGGTCCTCTGCCTTTCATATCCATTTACACCAGTATGGTGCTTTATGTATATGAGTTAGGCGTGTTGAGCGTCAGTCAGCTGTATCTCTTGAATATAACGTTAAAAAAAAACTCAAAGGAAGGTAATAACAAGTCCCGAATATCCCTCAATGCTTGAAAAATGGGTTTTCAAGGCGTCAAACATCGCCGTCAAAACCGAAGTTTTCATGCACCACACATATATAATAAAATTACTAATATCTGCGAGATTAAAAACTTGAATGTTAGAGCAGCGAAATCCAAAGTTTTTGACCTATTGAACAGTTATTCTTATTTTGGAAGCGAAGCATTTTTAAAAGTTATCATATTGTTACGAACACACAAAGCAATTACCGCCATCCAGCGTCAACCAGTAAAACCACTTAAAGGACAAAGACAACACGAAACTTCCTAGTCAATACTAGATGGCGTTAGAGGAAAAGAATAGTCTCGAAAGCCGATACATACGTGAGAGACTTTCTAGAACCATCCAACCCGGTCGATCGCGTTCGCGCGAGTCGATTACGTTCTAGAATAGTCTCGAGGCTCGTTTCGGCCCATATAAATAGCCGCAGGAAGGCGAGCCAAGCAGTTCAGTTTTTGGGCTACTTTCGAGGCGACTTCGAAGCGAAACTAGTGATCAAGAGTGATACAAGTGAAATCTACGACTTGGCTACGACCTAGGACATCGTGAGTGCTTAGTGTTTGGACCTAGTGCTTTGTGTTGGACCTAGTGTTAGTGAATAAAGTCTTCAAAAGAGTCAGCAGGTCTTTCTCTCCAGATCCTTCGAACTCTAACACGTAACAATATTAAATTCTTACAATTTCCGTCAGACATCATACACTAGCTCACTCACACTCATATACACACATTTATATTAGGAAAATGTTTTTTTCGCATATAGTTTGTATATACTTTTAAGAAAATCTCTTCGGCTGTACCTAGTTGTATCTGGCTGGTTTTAATACCATTAAAAAGGTTATATTTCAAAAGAAGAAACAATTTAGTACAATGTTGTTTCGCGCCGTATTTCATTTGGTTTTCTTTCTGTCAAAATTAGTGAATCTAATGAAGAAATTCGTTACATTTTAAAATTTTATTATATAAATGAAAAAAAATGCAACGCAAGCAGCGAATTTTTTTTGTGATGTTTATGGCCTTAATGCAATGTCAGTAAGAGTAGCACAAAGTTGGTTTAAACGTTTTCAATCCAGGAATTTTGATGTCCAAGATGCACCTCGCTGTGGTCGCCCTGTCATGTCAGTCATGGCTAAAATCGACGCCATTTTTTAAAAAGTGGAGCAAGATAGGCATATCAGTAGTTACGACGTAGCTGAAGATCTAGAAAACAGTTTTGAACCATTTGAAAAAAAAAAGCTCGACACTTGGGTGGCACATGAGCTCACTGAAAGAAACCTAATGAACTGTGTACTCCTTTGCGATTCTTTATTAAGACGTAATGAAACCGAACCGTTTTTGAAGAGATTGATAACTAGTGATGAAAAGTGGATCAAGTACGATAAGAATGTGCGAAAAAAGTCGTGGTCAAAGGTCGGTCAGGCTTCACAGACTGTGGCAAAACCTGGGCTAACTCGCAATAAGGTGATGCTGTGTGTATGGTGGGATTGGAAGGGTATTGTTCATTATGGGCTTTTACCGCCGGGCAGAACCATCGATTCGGATCTCTACTGAGAACAATTGATGAGATTAAAGCAAGATATTGAGAGAAACCGGCCGGAATTAATGAATAGAAAGGGTGTGGTCTTTCAACACGACAACGCTAGACCTTACACATCTTTTGTCTCTCAGAAAATTAAGAGAGTTTGGTTGGGAGGTGTTAATGCATCCGCCATATAACCCTAAGTCTAGTTAGCTGAGATAGTTTTCTTTTTAACTACGTTATATATACTCCTGTCATAAATTTTTTCCACATATACAAAAACAACAGTTTAGCTGGTAGACAAACATTGTTTGAAACCTTGATATCATTTTTGCTATTTTTTGGTACCTCTCGCGTTAATATACAATGATTTTTTTTTTCGTACCTCAGTTACATGTATGGCGCCTTGTCCCAAAAAAAATTTTTCTTAATTTCACTACGTCGTTGTGTAGCGGTTTATAGATTACACCCACCTTCCGAATTTCATTTATATATTGCCAATAGTTTCCGAGAAAAACCCCAGACAGACAGACAGACAAACGGACCGGCGGACATGGCGAAACTATAAGGGTTCCTTTTTTGCCATCTGGCTACGGAACCCTAAAAACCGCGTAGAAATCCTCCCAGCCGTTTTAGAAAAACATATCTGTTACAGCGCCCCCTAGTGGTCAATAACCGCAAACTTTATCTAAGAATCTGCTCTTAGGTGATATCTATATAACGCAAAAACCACACGTAGAGATCCTTCCAGCAGTTTTAGAGACACGTATATATTGCAGTGCCCCTGGTGACGCATAACTGCACAAATTATTTAATTATCTATTCGTAAATAAAACCTATGTAATACAAAAAAACCGTATCAAAATCAGTTCAGGCGTTTCGAAGATACACATCTACTGCAGCGCCCCCTGGCGGTTATTTACCATAAAACTTACTCAGAAACCAGTTTTGAGATGATACCTATCTAAATACATAATCATTCATCCAAATCGTTAGAGCCGTTTCCGAGATACCCTAAATATATATACAAGAATTGCTCATAACTTCTATCTATAATAATAAAATTGAAGTGTCTGTCTGCCTGTTCCGACTAATCTCCGAAACGGCTGAACCGATTTCAATGAAACTTTGCATACGTTCAGAGGGCATTACCGGGTGTGACATAGGCTACTTTTTGTCTGTCTGCTTGTCCGTCTGTCTGTTCGAGCTGATCTCCGAAACAACTGAACCGATTTAAATGAAAGTTTGCAGACGTGCAGAGGCATTTATCGGAGGTGACATAGGCTACTTTTTATCTGTCTGTCTGTTCGAGCTGATCTCCGAAAGGGCTGAACTTATTCCAATGAAAGAGTCCCGTTCGAACAGCTGTTAGAAACGGACGCGTCTAACGAAGCACTGCGCGTGTTGTAGTTTCGTACCATAAATCATTATAAATTCAGCGTGGCTGGCGCGACGAAGTAACGAACAAGTGGAGTGAGCGGCGGCCAACCACTTGAAAGCGCGGGCCGGGCTCACGCCCGACCCCATGTCAGCCGACAGCCACTTTAAACTCGCTACAAAAATGAACTCATTACAAGTGAAGTGTAGTGAAAAAACACCACCATTTGACTCTATCGAGTGTTACAAGTGTAACGAAAATGTAAAACTTACCAATCCAATAATATGGCAAAATAATCAAACGCAACGTAAAAATTATCGTTGCGACAACTGCAATGCTGAGGTAACATTTAAAATATATTTGAATGTAATTGTTAAGCAAATTACAGGCCAAAATGAATTGAAAATAATAACCCAATACGAAATCTATCAAGATCAAGCATGTAAAATTGAGAGGCGCGACGGAACAGCATGCCCGGGATGTCGCGAACCCCACTTTGTTGCAACTCTTCGTCAAAATAAATATATAGACGAAGAACCAATCACTTGCCAATGTGGCTGGAGCTATATCTCCCGTGCTAACCCAATATCAAGTGAGGCGATCAGCGCTAAAAAATGGAATACACCCAAAGATCAAAGAAAGAAGCGGGAAGAGCAGCGTAAAATAAATTTCGAACATCATGCACGCATTGACAATCAAATGATTGATGAAAGAAATAGATTGGCTCGCGAAAAGAGAACCAATATAAACAACACAATAATTACCAATACCCCCCAGACCTCTAACAGATTCGAAGGATTAGAATGTATAGATTTAGAGACAAACAAAGAAACATCGGAAATGGAAATAACCTACAACGAAGATGTACAAACACAAAACAATAGGAAGAGATCACATCCGACGCTTAGTTCTAAACCTTCGAACATATTAAGTGACGAGAAACATACACCAGAACAAAACAAACGCATAAAAACAATGCCGACGTCAGTTGCACCCGGAAATGGACGACTACCACCGCTCTACGCGTATCTGAAAGAATGGACTAAATCTTCAGACGGAATCAGGAAGGCTAGTGAACTAGCTAGAAACTCAGATAGCAGCTTGAAGATAGACAGAGGAGCTGACAGATTTATATTCTATCCGCGCACCATTGAAGGACGAGACAGACTCAAAACAACTTTGACATCAATGGAAAACGCTGAGTTTTTCACATACGGCGCAAAAATCGAGAAGGGAATTTCTAAAAAGTACATCATCAAAGGCATTGACTTGCGAGCCTGGGATGAGGAAGAAATCAAACAGTGCATCGAAGATGAGTACGCGCTCAGACCGGAGCGTGCACTCAACATGAAAAACTCGTCACTCTTGCTAATCTTTCCACCAGAAACTGACGCAAGACAAATAAAAGGAATACGAACAATTTTATGGCAAACTGGCTTTAAAATAGAAAAGTATCGCGTAAAGCTCACAGCAGTAACACAATGTAAAAACTGCCTTGCTTTCGGTCACTCCACAGCTCATTGTGGGATGAAAAAGAAAGAGGAAACTGAGATGGACGAAAACGGAACCATAATATGTAGCGCATGCCACGCTGTAGGACATACAGCCAGACAAGCCAAGTGCCCAATCTTCAAAGAAGAGATTGAGAAACAAAAGAAACGTCGTATGGACTTCCAAAGGAACAACCGGGAAACCAATAACAATAGATCAACACAAGCAAAACCAGCAAAACACGCCAACCTAAAAGAAGGCGTAAGTTTTGCTGATAGCGTTAAAAATAGTGCAAACAGAAGTGCTAACATCAGTGTAACAAACAAATTAAGTGACTCGAAAACTGATAAACTAGATAATATTACAAAAACCCTAGAGACATTAGTTCAATTTTTAACTCTTAAGTATGGACCGCACACATAATGTATCGATAAACCAAGTACTACATACAAAAAATAACATCACAATACTTCATGCCAACGTGCAGGGTCTCCGAAATAAGATTACGGAGATCAGGCATCTGGCGAGCAAAACAAACCCAGACATAATAATACTGAACGAGTGCAAGGTTGACTTCGACCGACAAAAACTTAATATAAATGACTACGACAAAGTGACAGACACGCTACAGCCCCACTGGGTAACCGCGGTATACCTGAAACGAGGACTATGCTGGACCAGAAAACGACTATTGCCAGGAGTGGAACAAGAAAACAGACTAATAGAGGGAGTTTCAATTAGAATTAAAACCGGTGACGATTATATAACAATTAACGGAGTGTACTGTCCGCCAAGATGTAGCAGAGCATACAAAAGACAGATCGAGGCAATCATATCAGACGATGAAGCGGTCACGATCGGGGACATGAACATCAGATCAACTCTGCTTGGCCACTCGAGGAACAATCAGATTGGAAATATGATAAATGCATACGTTCACGAAGATATTGCACAATTATGGCACCCAGGAAGACCATCAAGACCGGGTTACCAGGGGAACAATATATTGGACGTGGCAATAAATACGATGAACTCGCTACGAAATACTAACGTGCACGCTGTACATACGGACTCGATTAACTCTGATCACATGCCGTGGTTGCTAAAAATTAGAACGGAAATGATCATTACAAAACCACTGAGACGAAAAATAAAAGACCTTACGAGTAATCAGGAGAAAATACAGATATATCAAAAAGAATTAGAAACTGAACTAAGAAACAGATGGAAAACAATTGAAACCAACAACCAAGCTGAAGAAGCAGTACATATCTTAGAAAAATCGATCCATCGAGCCCTAGACACAGTAATTCCATATTCTGAACAAAACAGGAGTAAACTTCTGCCAATCGAGTTACAAAACCTGCTAGCAGAAAGAAGACAAGCTAAGAGAGCCAAGCAGAGATATCGCTGTCCTCAAAATCTACGATGGTACAATCAAATATGTAGAAAAGTAAAAGAGGAAATCAAGAAATACAATACAGAAAACTGGAAAATGATCATAAACAGCACTCAAAACAACCAAGAAAGAATGTGGAGAGTTCAAAAAGCCATAAAAAAACCACCTCAACCAATCCCATTATTCCCAGGATGTGAAACTGAAAAAGATACGATCAATTTATTAACAGATACAGCAATAGTACAAGATGCACCGGTGAGCCCCGAAGACTCACAGACAGAAATTTTTACTACATATTTTAAACCCCAAATGACTATTAATGCCACGACTGTACAAAGAGCCTGTGCGAGATTCAAAAACAAGAAAGCACCAGGACAAGATGAGATACAGGCGTACGCATACAAGCTAGGCGGACCATTTCTGCACGCGAGAATGGCTGAACTGTTTAACTACTTGTTAGACTCTAGCTTTTTTCCGAATCGATGGAAAACGGGTAACTGTGTGTTTATCCACAAACCTGGCAAGATGCATTCAATGCCAGGATCTTATCGACCTATTTCGCTACTCAATATAATGGGCAAGATTTACGAAAGGATACTATACGACGTTATACTTAAACATACCGAACACATTATCCCACACTTTCAACACGGCTTCATCAGAGGCAAAGGAACAGCAACACAACTTCTCAGAACAGCAAAGATTATTACAGACACATTAGACAGAAAAGACCATGCTGCGCTTGCTACTACCGATCTAAGCAGGGCATTTGACTCGATCAACCACGCAGGACTCATTAAAAAACTATACGACGCAAACATACACAGTGGGGTTATTAAAATATTAGAAAACTACCTATCTGACAGAAAAATTGTTGGAAAATACAGAACATGTTACAGCGACACACGATTAGTACCGCATGGAGTTCCACAAGGCTCTATTCTTGGTCCCCTCATTTTTAATCTTTATGTCTCAGACATACCCAAATGCGACACAGTAGCCGGCGTAATGCTCTCGCAGTACGCCGACGATCTGTGTATAATCAACACTGCTAATCATCCCGATAGAGCGACGACCCGACTAGAGTGGGCTCTCGAGGAAATCTTCGAGTACTACCGACGATGGGGACTACAATGCAATCGTGAAAAAACAGAATGTGCCATGTTCACAACGCGCCGAAAATACAGGCCCAGAGTCAAACTCAGAAGTGGTGAATGGGCCGAATACAAAAAAGAAATCAAATACTTAGGCGTGTGGTTCGACAAAACCATGTGCATGAAAAAACACGTAAATTACGTATGTACAAAAATTAAACAGACGCGAGCGATGCTGGCACCCATCATTGGATGGTACTCGGAAATAGACCTCGAGGTGAAACTGAGGGTAATCCAGACGTGTCTACTACCCATACTTGACTACGGCATAGTGCAGCTGTTACCGCGAGTGAGCAAGTCACACATTCTGACTCTTGAACGACAGTACAAACAAACTCTCAAAGTTGCGGGCAACTTCCCGAGATCTCTTAAAACAAAAACACTTTGGGAGATGCTCGATGAAGACCCATGGCATCTGAGGATCCATGACTTGCACTCCGATATGCTGAAAAAGCTTTCCGAGTGCAAATTTGGAGACTTGGAGAACCCCGGACAAGACTATAAGAGACACGGACACTTTAACCCGATGTTAGCCACCTCTCGGTACGGCGAAATAGACTACTTAGAGCGTAAGGAGAGGAAAAAACCGCTCAGCAAGCGAACGGTCCCTCCCAGAACGCATAAGCTAACATAGTAATAAGCTTGTAATACTAACCCCTAATGTACATAAAGTACATAATACTAGAGTGTAAGACAGTTTACCTGCAACACCTCTAAAACACAACCATCTATCGGACATAATTTGTAACAGAAATGAAAAACAATAAAGAAATATTCTATTCTATTCTATTCTATTCTATTCCAATGAAACTTTCAAAGACGTGATTAAAAGATTGTTAGAAGTGACAAAGAATACTTTTTATTTGTCTGTCTGTCCGTTCGTCTGTTTGTTCAAACTGATCTCCGAAAAGGATGAACTGAGTTCAATGAACATTCACAGATGTGATTAGAAGATTGTCAGGAGTGACTTACAATACTTTTTGTTGGTCAGTCTGGCCGTCTCTCTGTCTGTTCGCACTAAACTCTAAACATTTAAACCAATTTTAATGAAACTTCGCATACGTAAAAACACGGGTGTGAGAAGTGACATACACTACTTTTAGTTTGTCTGTCTGTCTATATGTATGTTCGAGTCAAACTTTTAAAGATTTTCATGAAACTATGCAGACATTAAAAACAGGTCGTCAGTAGTGATATATGTAACTTTTTGTCCGTATGGTTGTCTGTCTGAATTTTAATTCTAGCTAATCTCCAAACGACTAAACCATTTCTATAACTACAATACAACAACGTCTAGGCCCCAAACTAAGCATTAGCTTGTGTTTTGGGTACCAAGCGAAGACACCACATACATATAACGACCAAGACCCGGTACCAGTATCAATATTCATC
Organism: Luffia ferchaultella; assembly: GCA_949709985.1. Classification (NCBI taxonomy): domain Eukaryota; kingdom Metazoa; phylum Arthropoda; class Insecta; order Lepidoptera; family Psychidae; genus Luffia; species Luffia ferchaultella. Next base: position 8,204 of record CATIXC010000092.1, on the reverse strand, counting down.
ATATAAATACTGACCCGACCTGGGATTCAAACCCGAGACCTCCAGCTTCGTAGGCAGGGTCGCTACCCACTAGGCTAAACGGTCGTCGCTATAAATCTTCGCAGACATGAAAAGGAGGTTATCAGGAGTAACATAAGTTGGTTTTTGTATGTGTGTTTGTCTGTCTGTTTGCTAGGGCTAATCGTTAAAACGGCTGACTGGATTTTACTGAAATTTTGCAAACATAAAGAGGGCGTTGTCAGGAGTGAAAAGGAATTTTTTTATACACATATAAATAATCGTAGTGCCTGTTAGTCTGTCTGTCTGTTCCGGTTAATCTCCAAACCGGCTGACTGGATTTTGGAACCGAATTGTGGGATAGATATTCTTCATGCTAAAATGGCTACATGGATTTTTATGAAATTAGGTATAGAGATTTCTTAGGTAGTTAAGTTTCAGAATGTTCTACATGATGTACAACTGTGTAGTCCACGCGAGCGAAGCCACGGGCGGAAAGCTAGTTATAGTATAAGATATTATAAATTTTGCCTGTACGTTTTGAATTTACTGTTGTCAACCAAAGACAGAAAGATATTAGAATTATTGGGGTAATCGTCAAAACGTTCGCGTAATTGAAGTAACATAACATGACGACCGAATGGCCGAGTGGTTAGAGACCCTAACTGCGGAGTCCACGGTCGCGGGTTCGATTCCCGCCTGGGACAAATATTTATGTGCATGAACATGTTTATTTCGTTTCGGGTCTGGGTGGATGTATATTTATCTATGTATATATTCTTAAAAAAAAAGAAAGAAAATATGTATGTATATCAGTTGTCTAGTAACCCATAACACAAGCATAATACTTGCTTATTTTGGGACTAGATGACGCTGTGTGGGTTGTCCCATATATTATTATGTATTATTATAACATGTTAAATATTATTTATCACTACATATTATAAAATAAAGTCCCCCGCCGCGTCTGTCTGTCTGTCTGCCTGAACGCGATAAACTCAAAAACTACCAAACGGATTGGCTTATTATTGACACAAATAGACAGAGTAATTCGAGAGGAAGGTTCACGTATATAATTTATAAATAAAATAAATAAATAAATGAACATTTATTTCAGACTAGGGTCCATAGTTAGTGAATTACAAATCATCTTAAAGCTAAAGTTAAGTGTTTTGTGGAAATTTGTTGAAATATGTCGATCATTGTTGAAAAAGTCGGAAAAAAGTCAAGCTGGCTGGGAACTTGCATCGAAAACGCTGCCTAATCTTTTTGAGATAAAACAAAATAATGTATGGAGGAATTGTGTATCTTATGTAAGACCAAAGAAAAGTCCGCGATGGCATATGTCTATCTATTATGCATAGCTTACTATATCTATTTTTACGTTTGAAAAAATGGTGTCATATGAGATTGGAAAGCAATTTATACGAATACAGCATTAATCCTTTTCAAATTAAATACGTTATTTACCTTCAGCATATCATGCAGATTATGATTGCTCTTTACACCATACAAATTAAATTAATATTTTAGAAATAAACACGAAATAAAAACTATCGCGCAACAAAAGGCCATAGAAAGATAGAAATAATATCACTCTGTAACAGACGGCGCGAACAGTGCATACGTGTGCAACAGTGAGCACTGTGAGCAGTACGGGGTGTATGCGAGGCGGCTAAATGAGCCGTACTAATGAGTCATAGATATACGATGACGACATGCGAAACATTGTTTATATTCTGCCTATTGAATTGAGTAATGTAAGGGAACGTAGTAAAATAAATTGAAAGAGGCAAAACTGATGGTTTTAATTACTATGTCTATTTTAATTAATACTGTGTATACATATTTCCCCATATAAATAAAACAATTATATATTAAACTGTAATTGGTACTGAATTAAGTACTAGAATATGCGTTTGCACTAACTACACCCGACACTTTATCTCATTTTGCCTTATCGGTGAAGAAACGAACGAAAATCATCCTTGCAATGTGATATAAACTTTACTTACCCTTAAACAAAATTAGCTTAGTAAGTTTCTGACTGAAAAATACTCTGTGACAAACAGACCGACAGATGGCATAGATTGAGTAATAAAGAAAGAAAGTAATCAGTTACACCTAAGCCATATAGTTCCCCAGCATTTTATACATACATATTCAAACTGTACAGTTCACCTTCATAATTTATGATTTTCATATAGAAAAGGCAACAAAAGACAAAAATTTGTTTTGATTGATTTTAGTTGATGGTTTGCTTACTTACCGATGATAAGTTACGCCACTACCTTTTTTCTTCGAAGTTGACTCATTTTTACACGTTTTTAACACGCACGATGGCATTTTTGAATCGTCGTTTAATTATAGTTTAGTTACACTTTCGGCACGTAATCACGATGAGTGTAGACGAGATCGCGACGTCGTCGTCCCCATACCGATGTGACACGTGTGGTTAGGCAGAAGTTATCAATGTTATATATAAAGAAATATTTTATTTTGTTTTTATGTATATATCTTTTACTTTTTCAAATATTTACAAAATTGGAAATAAAATACATTAAAAATACTCCAAGTAGGATGAAATTGCGTTACATATAAATCTAATTAAATAATCTAGTCCACATGTTCGACGCAACAAGCTGATATGACACTACGACAGAAAAAACACGACTTATACGCTCTGCTACCGGTGCGAAGCCGGGGCGGGTCGCTAGTATTAAATCTAATCTATTACTCGGATATCATTTTCAGACATTTTCGAATATGTACTTTCTGTCAGTAGGAAAAGAAGTTTTAAAAACGGCATAGTTAAAAAATGTGTCTGCCACGGCTTGTGTTTTAAAGAAAGCAAGTAGATTTGAATATCTAAAATTTTCTGAGAACAATAAACAAGAGGCCGGCGCGGCGACTCATTGGCCGTAAGCCGTGAGTGACGCGGCCTTACCAAATGAGAGCGTAGTCCATTGCTGCATGATCATAAACTCTGGCTCTCTCCGTATAAACAATGTAGACAACGCTAAAATTCCAAGTTTCGGTCGGCCACGTCACCGATATGCGATAGCCTCAGGTAGACTCAGGTCGCCTTCTCGCGTCGCGCGCGCGCCGCGTTCCGAGACGAAGCGTTTATTGTGCATAAAATTACCATCACATGTATACCTACTGATCGCAAAGTTTTGTCGTAGAATTTGTTTCTATAGATTAATTAGTAAGTAATTATTGTGAAACGTAAGCTCTCGAATAAAATAAAAAAATATTTATGATCAGCAGTTTATTGTGGTTAATCAGTAGATTTAAGTGAGGCTCGGCCTCACTTGCTTCACCCACAAAGTCGCCACTGCTGGTGGGTATATACAAATCACATGGCTAGTACGCACTGGTTCAATTCCCGCTCGGGGCAATTTTTTTTTTTATTTATTCACTGTATATCAAAAATAGTATGCATATAAAAGTTGTTTACAAAAAACCTTTGAGGTGTTTGTATATTATTATTTTGTGTGCATGAACATGTGTTCATTATAAACAATATTTAAGTATGTATATAAGCTGTCTAATACCCATAATACAAGCTTTGATTAGTTTGGGACTAGATGGCGCTGTGTGGAATGTCCCAGGTATTATTATTATATGACAATGCTTACCTTCAAGAAATATTGGCCTATTTTCTAATCCTTCCAGTTTGATATGTACTTCTAGTAACTTTTTATCAGGTTTGTTATCATCATCTGAAACATTATGGTCCTTGATGGCTTTCGTCACTAAAATGTAGTCGCCTTTAGTTTTTTTGGTTTTGATCACTGTAAAAATTTAATCAAAATTAAGAAAAAAAAAATGTAATAACAGCTTCTGCCTGTGATTTGGTGATAAGTTTTAGACCTAGTTTAGTTCATATCTGGGGTCATTCCTGTGTAATGGTGGTTACATTTATAAGCCCAAAATCGGTAAGACCACTTCTCTTGACATACCGTTTTTATGATTTCTCAACAAAAATATAATACAAAATAAAAACTAATTTCATTCATTTAATTGGAAAAAATTGTTTTTTTAGTTATAAATTTTTCAAAATGGAAAAAAAAACTATACATTAGAACAAATGGTCTTACCTAATTGGAGTTTACATGCCATTGCATCATAGCAAGATAGTGAAAAGTACTATCTGTGTACAGACCAGTTATATACTTAAATAACTGCTCAAGGCAACTTATTATGTTGTGCATTTTTGTACACAAAAATATATCAAATATACCTACTTACTAGTATAAGTAATGGTTGCTGCAGAATTTGAACAAAAGGCTTTTTATCAGAGTGAATGAAAAATCTATCATTTTAAAAAATTTGAATTGAATAATACATACACTCTTTATGGATGTTTTGCTTAATAACAAGACACATTTGAAAAAGATAACTAAAATTGTACTAAGTTGAAATTTGAATTCTTCATGAAGAATTAACATTTTCAATCCTTTTTCATGCTTTCTGACTGAAAAGTTGTAAAAAAAAACTTACAGCCTGTCACCTGCAAGACATTCAACGTCTCAAAGACCTGTTGTCTGAAGAGTTCTGCATCTGTCAGTTTCTTGATACAGATATCACAGATGTAACTATCATCTTGATACTGCACTTTACATGCCTAAAAATATTTTAAAAATTATAAACATCAACACGATAGTTTATTATCTTTATATTATTATTATCTCATCAATTAATTTTTTTTTATGTAGCTGTAATAGTCCAAATTAGTTACTTGATGTTTTAATGTGTTTAATTTAGGTAGTGTCTGTTCAAGTATTTTTCAACATTTAATAGAATTGGATTCAAGGCATTTCTTCAACTAAAACAAACCTTGCATAGAACCACAGGAGAACTTCAGGGTTGGCTTTCCAAAACTATCACCCTAAGGGTATTAATAATAAGAAAGAGGGGGTCGAGGTGAAGAGATTAAACCCACTTTTAGAATTTTTAGAAATGCGAAAATATGAAAGAAGCGAAATTATAAATGAGTAATACATACTTGCTAGGTACTAAGACATTTTTGAAAACTCTCAAACTCAAAACACTTGAAATTAACACTAAATGGCCAGCCAATCTTCTAATATGTCTCAACTATTTAGGTTTGGTACATAAAAGAACGTTCAAAAGAAATTCGGTGGAAAGAGCATTCTGTTAAGGTAGGTTGCTTTCCCGCGATTTCTCAATCAATGGGTAGGTTAGGTTAGTTTAAAAAAATATACAATAAAACCGAATATAGAGCACTTTGACTACTGTTCTAACAATTGATGGGTTTAACCAACTAGGAACATAAAAAACGCGCAAGGCGAGCGAGTGAAGCGAGCGTGCCGCGCAGCGGCCGCCGCCGCGTTGCCCGCCGAGCGCCAATCAAATCGAATTTTCAATTGTTACTAAAGTTAGGTTAGGAAATTCTTAACGTACCTATTTATTGTTTTCGATGTATTTTAATATTGAACTATATTCCCTCAAATTCTTTCAATAGTCGATGCTTTATATCAATGCAAGGAGCAAATTCATGTCGATGGTAACAGGTACCGATGTAGTTTTCAGATTTTATTTTTGGTTTTTTTCGCATTTCCGTATTTCTAAAATTTCTGAAAGTTGGTTTTCTGTCCTCGTCCCACTATTCCCTAAATCATTATTAATACTTCTAGGATGGTAGTTTTGGAAAGCCGTACCGAACTTCACATTCAATTTTGTATTAAATAAAATAAAAATAAAAAAGACCTATCTTTTTCCATAAGTACTTAGAAGGTTGTCGAATTCGTGAAATAGTAGCTACAAATATTACCTTGGGTAGGTACGTAATGCTCATAATACATTAAGATTAAAAGTACTTACAGAAACAGAACATATAGTTTTTAACAGAGTCGCATAATCAGCTTGATTTGTCGTTCCATCGTCAAACAAATTCGTTAGATTTGTCGTAGATAAACAGCAGAAACAAAAGTATGTATCTACAGACATGTTCATTGAGTTTAAATTAATTCAATGTTATCAAAATCTAGATTCCTGCACTGCATTAGGAAATTTAAAAACTGTTATTAACTATAGTAATACCAAATATAATAAATTGGCATCACCTGCGATATGTGTGCGCTAAGTACTGCTGTTAATTGCAGTCAATAGATGTCAATGGCAATATTCAATCTATTATAAGTACGAGTTAACATGACACCCAGCTCAGCTGACGTTTGTGTAATGTATAGTGTGCAAAAAAAATTAGATTTTTTTTAGAAATTTATGGATTTAATTTTGGTACCTACATAAGTCCATATGATATCATATGTTAAATAAATTGAACAATACTAAGCAATTAATTTCTGATGAAAATAAAACAAAAACAAATAATTTGTTAAGAAAAACTCAACAGTTTCAATAAAAATGTTCAAACGTGGTTATTAAAATTAAAAGGCACAAGGTTCTAGAATAACCTCTTAAAAAAAAAATATTGATGAATTTCCCAGATGTTTTTGTAAATACATCTGACAATAAAATTGTCCCTGTGAAGCCGGTTTATCTTATTGCGTTGCTTAGCACAGTAAAAAATCGAAGTTACAACTAAACAAAAAGTATGCAGGTAAAGTGAAATCCTCACGAACCAATGAAAATATTATGAATTTGCTCTAAAATAATGCTATTGTAGTTATAAATAATTTAATTGTGTAAACTATTTTCTGTATGTTCTTTATGTATGTTTTATTTCATGCTCTATTTCGCACTGTTTGTTTCCTGAATAAATAATTAAATTAGTGGTCATCTGTCCAGTTGACGTCACAAAGACATTTTATTAATATTTTTTTTGGAGAAGACTTCTTTTTTTTATTTTGAGAGGAAGGTATAAATTGAGCCATATTTTCGGGAAAATTATTAAAAGTATGTGTTAAATTTTTTTTATGAAAAGTATATATTTTTATGGAAGTTGACACCCGTCTAAGTAGGATACAGCAACCATTCTATTGCATCAAATAACAGCCACGAATGACACTTTTGCCAGTTTCTTGCGTTCCAGACAAAAAATATCGCCAAATTTGTTAACGTGTAGCGATTTAGCTGTCAGTGTCATGCGTTTCAGACGTTTCGTTTTAGGCGTTTGTGCATTTGTACCTGCTACGTTACATCCACCTCGGCAGGTGGATCATCAGAGTTTTGATATTTTATACGGTATTTTGACATGTGACATTCGATACGGTTCCAGATGCAATTTATGTGTTATAATGGCTTTGTTAGTGAATTAATCGTATACAATAATAACACAATACAATAATAATAAAAACAATAATAATATATTAAAATGTACGGGGGAATTATTTCTCTTTTATAGGACTAAAGAAAAGTCTGTGATGACATATTTCTAATTTTTATGGATATTTTAATACTTCAACGTGTCATATCATATATAACAATTTTTTTAAACATTTTTATGTTTAAAAAAATGGTGATTGGAAAGCACTTTATACGGATACAGTATTAATCCTGATCAAATTAAATACGTTATTTACCTTCAACATTTCATGTACATTATAAATGCCTTTACACCATACAATTTAAACTAATATCTTCGGAAATATCGCGAAATAAAAACCATAGGCGCCACAAATGACAAGCGTCCGAGCCGGGCCGAGGGATCGGCGCCCTATGCCTCGACGTGATTCGCGTGATGTAAAATTAGGCCGAAATTATCAATGTTGTATACAAAAAAATATTGTAGTTTATTTTTATTAATTTATTCTTTACTTTATCAAATATTTATAGAATTGGAAATAAAATACAATAAAAATACTCAAAAAAAGATGAACTTAAACATAATTAAATCTAATCCACATGTTCAACGCAACAAGCTGATAGGTCTATACGACATAAAAACACTACGGCTCATATACTCTGCTACCCATGCGAAGCCGAGGCGGATCGCTAGTGTAAGCTAAGTAAAAGATTGTCTGTCTCTAATAAATAAAATAAATAAATAAACAGTTGTTATGCTATCGCTACTCGCAAGACGACAGCGGGGCTCGGCACGAGGAAGCGGGAGGAAGATCGAGTTACGAGCTGGGTGTCATCTTGTCGCGTCCGTATTATACATCATCGTTTTTGTCATTGCCACACACCGGTCATAGACACCACTTGTCCATAATGATTATCTAGACCCAAACCACCATAGACACGATGTTACACCTATTGTGGTATAAGAAGTAGCC
>CATIXC010000091.1:0-86472 GCA_949709985.1 Luffia ferchaultella | reverse complement strand
GTCTAGTTAGTACAGGCGTAACTTTCTACTGTTTAAATTTTGAAAATTGAAGCTAAATTGATCTATTATAAATAAAATAATCAAAATTTACATATAAAAAAAAAATATAATTAACAAATACATAAAAAAAAAATTTCCGTTTTTGGCGCTTTCTCCACATCATAGGCAGGATCTAGTATTTCTATAGATATCCTTGCGATAGAAACGCCAAATACCCACATTTAGATCATAATAATTGAAATATTGGTAATATTCATGATATAAAAGTCTAGGTAGGCCGTGCGTTGTTTTGACTCGTCAGCTCGTTTCCATACATATATACGCCTATTTATATTGCAATAATCGTTTTATATAATCTATTTCATCGTGCGAATTTCATGGTCCCAAAATTAATTGATTTTATTAAGAAAAAATTTATATGACTTCCCCAAATTTCACATAAAAACATCAAATTATATCGCATTTTCGTCATTTTTTCGACATATAAGGCAAGGCCTAGTGCCTCTGCACATAACCTGCTATAAAAGAACGACGAAAATCGCACAATTACGAAAAAAAATTGACATTTTCATATAACTTAATACATAATAATAATACGGAGCCGCGCGTCGAGTCGCTCGCGCTTGACCGATCTGGATTATAAATCTCATATTTGCGTCTAGTTAGTACAGGCGTAACTTTCTACTGTTTAAATTTTGAAAATTGAAGCTAAAGTTATCTATTAAAAATAAAATAATCAAAATTTACATATAAAAAAAAAAATATAATAAACAAATAAAAAAAATTTTTTTTTCCGTTTTTGGCGCTTTCTCCACATCATAGGCAGGATCTAGTATTTCTATAGATATCCTTGCGATAGAAACGCCAAATACCCACATTTAGATCATAATAATTGAAATATTGGTAATATTCATGATATAAAAGTCTAGGTAGGCCGTGCGTTGTTTTGACTCGTCAGCTCGTTTCCATACATATATACGCCTATTTATATTGCAATAATCGTTTTATATAATCTATTTCATCGTGCGAATTTCATGGTCCCAAAATTAATTGATTTTATTAAGAAAAAATTTATATGACTTCCCCAAATTTCACATAAAAACATCAAATTATATCGCATTTTCGTCAACTTTTCGACATATAAGGCAAGGCCTAGTGCCTCTGCACATAACCTGCTATAAAAGAACGATGAAAATCTCACAATTACGAAAAAAAATTGACATTTTCATATAACTTAATACATAATAATAATACGGAGCCGCGCGTCGTCGAGTCGCTCGCGCTTGACCGATCTGGATTATAAATCTCATATTTGCGTCTAGTTAGTACAGGCGTAACTTTCTACTGTTTAAATTTTGAAAATTGAAGCTAAATTGATCTATTAAAAATAAAATAATCAAAATTTACATATAAAAAAAAAATATAATAAACAAATAAAAAAAATTTTTTTTTCCGTTTTTGGCGCTTTCTCCACATCATAGGCAGGATCTAGTATTTCTATAGATATCCTTGCGATAGAAACGCCAAATACCCACATTTAGATCATAATAATTGAAATATTGGTAATATTCATGATATAAAAGTCTAGGTAGGCCGTGCGTTGTTTTGACTCGTCAGCTCGTTTCCATACATATATACGCCTATTTATATTGCAATAATCGTTTTATATAATCTATTTCATCGTGCGAATTTCATGGTCCAAAAATTAATTGATTTTATTAAGACAAAATTTATATGACTTCCCCAAATTTCACATAAAAACTTCAAATTATATCGCATTTTCGTCAACTTTTCGACATATAAGGCAAGGCCTAGTGCCTCTGCACATAACCTGCTATAAAAGAACGACGAAAATCGCACAATTACGAAAAAAAATTGACATTTTCATATAACTTAATACATAATAATAATACGGAGCCGCGCGTCGTCGAGTCGCTCGCGCTTGACCGATCTGGATTATAAATCTCATATTTGCGTCTAGTTAGTACAGGCGTAACTTTCTACTGTTTAAATTTTGAAAATTGAAGCTAAATTGATCTATTAAAAATAAAATAATCAAAATTTACATATAAAAAAAAAATATAATAAACAAATATAAAAAAATTTTTTTTTCCGATTTTGGCGCTTTCTCCACATCATAGGCAGGATCTAGTATTTCTATAGATATCCTTGCGATAGAAACGCCAAATACCCACATTTAGATCATAATAATTGATATATTGGTAATATTCATGATATAAAAGTCTAGGTAGGCCGTGCGTTGTTTTGACTCGTCAGCTCGTTTCCATACATATATACGCCTATTTATATTGCAATAATCGTTTTATATAATCTATTTCATCGTGCGAATTTCATTGTCCCAAAATTAATTGATTTTATTAAGAAAAAATTTATATGACTTCCCCAAATTTCACATAAAAACATCAAATTATATCGCATTTTCGTCAACTTTTCGACATATAAGGCAAGGCCTAGTGCCTCTGCACATAACCTGCTATAAAAGAACGATGAAAATCTCACAATTACGAAAAAAAATTGACATTTTCATATAACTTAATACATAATAATAATACGGAGCCGCGCGTCGTCGAGTTGCTCGCGCTTGACCGATCTGGATTATAATTCTCATATTTGCGTCTAGTTAGTACAGGCGTAACTTTCTACTGTTTAAATTTTGAAAATTGAAGCTAAATTTATCTATTAAAAATAAAATAATCAAAATTTACATATAAAAAAAAAATATAATAAAGAAATAAAAAAATTTTTTTTTCCGTTTTTGGCGCTTTCTCCACATCATAGGCAGGATCTAGTATTTCTATAGATATCCTTGCGATAGAAACGCCTAATACCCACATTTAGATCATAATAATTGAAATATTGGTAATATTCATGATATAAAAGTCTAGGTAGGCCGTGCGTTGTTTTGACTCGTCAGCTCGTTTCCATACATATATACGCCTATTTATATTGCAATAATCGTTTTATATAATCTATTTCATCGTGCGAATTTCATAATCCCAAAATTAATTGATTTTATTAAGAAAAAATTTATATGACTTCCCCAAATTTCACATAAAAACATCAAATAATATCGCATTTTCGTCAACTTTTCAACATATAAGGCAAGGCCTAGTGCCTCTGCACATAACCTGCTATAAAAGAACGACGAAAATCGCACAATTACGAAAAAAAATTGACATTTTCATATAACTTAATACATAAAAATAATACGGAGCCGCGCGTCGTCGAGTTGCTCGCGCTTGACCGATCTGGATTATAATTCTCATATTTGCGTCTAGTTAGTACAGGCGTAACTTTCTACTGTTTAAATTTTGAAAATTGAAGCTAAATTTATCTATTAAAAATAAAATAATCAAAATTTACATATAAAAAAAAAATATAATAAAGAAATAAAAAATTTTTTTTTTCCGTTTTTGGCGCTTTCTCCACATCATAGGCAGGATCTAGTATTTCTATAGATATCCTTGCGATAGAAACGCCAAATACCCACATTTAGATCATAATAATTGAAATATTGGTAATATTCATGATATAAAAGTCTAGGTAGGCCGTGCGTTGTTTTGACTCGTCAGCTCGTTTCCATACATATATACGCCTATTTATATTGCAATAATCGTTTTATATAATCTTTTTCATCGTGCGAATTTCATGGTCCAAAAATTAATTGATTTTATTAAGACAAAATTTATATGACTTCCCCAAATTTCACATAAAAACTTCAAATTATATCGCATTTTCGTCAACTTTTCGACATATAAGGCAAGGCCTAGTGCCTCTGCACATAACCTGCTATAAAAGAACGACGAAAATCGCACAATTACGAAAAAAAATTGACATTTTCATATAACTTAATACATAATAATAATACGGAGCCGCGCGTCGTCGAGTCGCTCGCGCTTGACCGATCTGGATTATAAATCTCATATTTGCGTCTAGTTAGTACAGGCGTAACTTTCTACTGTTTAAATTTTGAAAATTGAAGCTAAATTGATCTATTAAAAATAAAATAATCAAAATTTACATATAAAAAAAAAATATAATAAACAAATATAAAATTTTTTTTTTTTCCGATTTTGGCGCTTTCTCCACATCATAGGCAGGATCTAGTATTTCTATAGATATCCTTGCGATAGAAACGCCAAATACCCACATTTAGATCATAATAATTGAAATATTGGTAATATTCATGATATAAAAGTCTAGGTAGGCCGTGCGTTGTTTTGACTCGTCAGCTCGTTTCCATACATATATACGCCTATTTATATTGCAATAATCGTTTTATATAATCTATTTCATCGTGCGAATTTCATTGTCCCAAAATTAATTGATTTTATTAAGAAAAAATTTATATGACTTCCCCAAATTTCACATAAAAACATCAAATTATATCGCATTTTCGTCAACTTTTCGACATATAAGGCAAGGCCTAGTGCCTCTGCACATAACCTGCTATAAAAGAACGATGAAAATCTCACAATTACGAAAAAAAATTGACATTTTCATATAACTTAATACATAATAATAATACGGAGCCGCGCGTCGTCGAGTTGCTCGCGCTTGACCGATCTGGATTATAATTCTCATATTTGCGTCTAGTTAGTACAGGCGTAACTTTCTACTGTTTAAATTTTGAAAATTGAAGCTAAATTTATCTATTAAAAATAAAATAATCAAAATTTACATATAAAAAAAAAAATATAATAAAGAAATAAAAAATTTTTTTTTTCCGTTTTTGGCGCTTTCTCCACATCATAGGCAGGATCTAGTATTTCTATAGATATCCTTGCGATAGAAACGCCAAATACCCACATTTAGATCATAATAATTGAAATATTGGTAATATTCATGATATAAAAGTCTAGGTAGGCCGTGCGTTGTTTTGACTCGTCAGCTCGTTTCCATACATATATACGCCTATTTATATTGCAATAATCGTTTTATATAATCTATTTCATCGTGCGAATTTCATAATCCCAAAATTAATTGATTTTATTAAGAAAAAATTTATATGACTTCCCCAAATTTCACATAAAAACATCAAATAATATCGCATTTTCGTCAACTTTTCAACATATAAGGCAAGGCCTAGTGCCTCTGCACATAACCTGCTATAAAAGAACGACGAAAATCGCACAATTACGAAAAAAAATTGACATTTTCATATAACTTAATACATAAAAATAATACGGAGCCGCGCGTCGTCGAGTTGCTCGCGCTTGACCGATCTGGATTATAATTCTCATATTTGCGTCTAGTTAGTACAGGCGTAACTTTCTACTGTTTAAATTTTGAAAATTGAAGCTAAATTTATCTATTAAAAATAAAATAATCAAAATTTACATATAAAAAAAAAAATATAATAAAGAAATAAAAAATTTTTTTTTTTCCGTTTTTGGCGCTTTCTCCACATCATAGGCAGGATCTAGTATTTCTATAGATATCCTTGCGATAGAAACGCCAAATACCCACATTTAGATCATAATAATTGAAATATTGGTAATATTCATGATATAAAAGTCTAGGTAGGCCGTGCGTTGTTTTGACTCGTCAGCTCGTTTCCATACATATATACGCCTATTTATATTGCAATAATCGTTTTATATAATCTATTTCATCGTGCGAATTTCATGGTCCCAAAATTAATTGATTTTATTAAGAAAAAAATTATATGACTTCCCTAAATTTCACATAAAAACATCAAATAATATCGCATTTTCGTCATCTTTTTGACATATAAGGCAAGGCCTAGTGCCTCTGCACATAACCTGCTATAAAAGAACGACGAAAATCGCACAATTACGAAAAAAAATTGACATTTTCATATAACTTAATACATAATAATAATACGGAGCCGCGCGTCGTCGAGTCGCTCGCGCTTGACCGATCTGGATTATAAATCTCATATTTGCGTCTAGTTAGTACAGGCGTAACTTTCTACTGTTTAAATTTTGAAAATTGAAGCTAAATTGATCTATTAAAAATAAAATAATCAAAATTTACATTTAAAAAAAAAAAATAATAAACAAATAAAAAAAAAAATTTTCCGTTTTTGGCGCTTTCTCCACATCATAGGCAGGATCTAGTATTTCTATAGATATCCTTGCGATAGAAACGCCAAATACCCACATTTAGATCATAATAATTGAAATATTGGTAATATTCATGATATAAAAGTCTAGGTAGGCCGTGCGTTGTTTTGACTCGTCAGCTCGTTTCCATACATATATACGCCTATTTATATTGCAATAATCGTTTTATATAATCTATTTCATCGTGCGAATTTCATGGTCCCAAAATTAATTGATTTTATTAAGAAAAAATTTATATGACTTCCCCAAATTTCACATAAAAACATCAAATTATATCGCATTTTCGTCAACTTTTCGACATATAAGGCAAGGCCTAGTGCCTCTGCACATAACCTGCTATAAAAGAACGACGAAAATCGCACAATTACGAAAAAAAATTGACATTTTCATATAACTTAATACATAATAATAATACGGAGCCGCGCGTCGTCGAGTCGCTCGCGCTTGACCGATCTGGATTATAAATCTCATATTTGCGTCTAGTTAGTACAGGCGTAACTTTCTTCTGTTTAAATTTTGAAAATTGAAGCTAAATTGATCTATTAAAAATAAAATAATCAAAATTTACATATAAAAAAAAAATATTATAAACAAATATAAAAAAAAATTTTTTTCCGTTTTTGGCGCTTTCTACACATCATAGGCAGGATCTAGTATTTCTATAGATATCCTTGCGATAGAAACGCCAAATACCCACATTTAGATCATAATAATTGAAATATTGGTAATATTCATGATATAAAAGTCTAGGTAGGCCGTGCGTTGTTTTGACTCGTCAGCTCGTTTCCATACATATATACGCCTATTTATATTGCAACTAGCGACCGCCCGCAGCTTCGCTTGCGTAGACTACAATTCCTGTTATAGGTACTATTAACGTTCGAGATGGTTTATACGTACTTTTTGCTGGAACTAATTTTGGTCACACCCATTCAAACTTTCAATCTTCATTACCCTTCCACCCTTTAAAAAACCGATACAATTTTTCATCTCCCGTTTCCCACTCTTAAAATGTGAAAATCTAAAAACCCTGAAACACGTCATTATTTAAGTCCCTCCATTCCCATCCTTAAGTTTGAAATTTCTAAAAAAGCCTTTTTTAACTTTATAGTGCTCACGTTATAAAATAAACTTATGTTCCAAATTTAAGCTTCCTAGACTTAGTACTTTCGGCTGTACGTTGCTAGATCAGTGAGGACAAACGACAGACAGATAGACAGACAGACAAACACAAAAAGTAGCTTATGACACTCTTGACAACCTTCTTTCACGTCTGCAAAGTTTCATTTAAATCTGTTCAGCCGTATTGGAAATTAGCTCGAATAGATAAAATTGAATTGAATAGACGTACAGACAAACAGACGGACAAAAAGTAGCTAATGTCAAATATCTTGACAACCTTCTTTCCCGTCTGCAAAGTTTCCTTAAAATCTGTTTAGCCGTTTTGGAGATTAGCTCAAATACAGATACATGTACAGACAGACAGACGGACAAAAAGCAACATTTGTTAGTTTTAATGACCTTCTTTTCATATTAATTGATGTTTTATTTAAATAGGTTTAGACATATGGACGTACAGACAGATATACAAAAAGTTCTGTATGTCACATATGGAAAGGGTGTAGTCAAAAGATTACATCCTGTTATATGTGTAAAGTTTCATCAAAATCGGTTAAACCGTTTTGGCCGAAGCCGATTTGCTCGAATAGGCAGACAGTTCGTTTTCATGTGTATAGCCTATAACTCTCCGCTAGAATCAGGCTATCAAAGGCAAAAAGAATTTTTCGAATTCGACTGGTAGTTTCAGAGATTAACAAATTTAAACAAACAAACAAACGAACGAACGAACGAACCAACCAACCAACCATTCAATCATTCAATCAATTAATCAATCATCAAATCAATCAGCATGCGCGACGGAAGCTCTCAAAAGGAATAATTTTTCCCGTTTTTGTAACATTTTTCATTGATGCTCCACTCCTATTGGTCGTAGCGTGATGTAGTATAGCCTATAGCCTTCCTCGATAAATGGACTATCCAACACAAAAATAATTTTTCAATTTGAACCAGTAGTTCCTGAGATTTGCGCGTTTAAACAAACGAACGAACGAACGAACGAACAAACGAACGAACGAACCTATATCAACAATCAATCAATCAATCCATCAAGCAATCAATCAATCCATAAATCAATCATTCAATCAACAAATCAATCAATCAATCAACCAATTAATCAATCAATCAACCAATCAATTTATCAATCAATCTATCAATCAATCCATTAATCAATCAATCAATCAATCAATCCATTAATCAATCAATCAATCAAACAAACAAACAAACAAATAAACAAACAAACAAACAGACTCTTCACAGCTTTATAATAAGTATTTCTATTATATAGATTAATAGATTATAAGATAATAAGAAAATAAGATATTACTAAAAACCGTATCAAAGTAAAAAGTTAACGAACAGAGACAGACAGCGAATTTATTTTCTCCCGCTATAGTTTTTAAATTTCAATAAAAACTGTTAAGATATTAATTTAAATTGTATGATGTAAAGGGCAATTATAATATGCATGAAATGCTTAAGACAACTAACGTATTTAATTTGATAAGGATTAATATCACGTTTAAAAAACATCTTCGCAAATAGTACATTATGTTGAACAAATTTGATTGTCATAAAAAAAGTTATAGTAAGTTAACCTTAAAAGATACACATATGCTGTCGCGGACTTTTGGTTAGAACTTTTAAAGGGGTACAATTCCGTAATACATGATTTTTGCTTAACATCAACCGTTTACGCAGCGCGCGCGACGGAAGCTCTCAAAAGGAATAATTTTTCCCGTTTTTGCAACATTTTTCATTGATGCTCCACTCCTATTGGTCGTAGCGTGATGTAGTATAGCCTATAGCCTTCCTCGATAAATGGACTATCAAACAAAAAAATAATTTTTCAATTCGAACCAGTAGTTCCTGAGATTTGCGCGTTCAAACAAACAAACAAACAAACAAACTCTTCAGCTTTATAATATTAGTATAGATAATCGTTTTA
Organism: Luffia ferchaultella; assembly: GCA_949709985.1. NCBI lineage: Eukaryota > Metazoa > Arthropoda > Insecta > Lepidoptera > Psychidae > Luffia > Luffia ferchaultella. Next base: position 77,298 of record CATIXC010000091.1, on the reverse strand, counting down.
TATAATCTATTTCATCGTGCGAATTTCATGGTCCCAAAATTAATTGATTTTATTAAGAAAAAATTTATATGACTTCCCCAAATTTCACATAAAAACATCAAATTATATCGCATTTTCGTCAACTTTTCGACATATAAGGCAAAACCTAGTGCCTCTGCACATAACCTGCTATAAAACAACGACGAAAATCGCACAATTACGAAAAAAAATTGACATTTTCATATAACTTAATACATAATAATAATACGGAGCCGCGCGTCGTCGAGTCGCTCGCGCTTGACCGATCTGGATTATAAATCTCATATTTGCGTCTAGTTAGTACAGGCGTAACTTTCTACTGTTTAAATTTTGAAAATTGAAGCTAAATTGATCTATTAAAAATAAAATAATCAAAATTTACATATAAAAAAAAATATAATAAACAAATAAAAAAAAAAATTTTCCGTTTTTAGCGCTTTCTCCACATCATAGGCAGGATCTAGTATTTTTATAGATATCCTTGCGATAGAAACGCCAAATACCCACATTTAGATCATAATAATTGAAATATTGGTAATATTCATGATATAAAAGTCTAGGTAGGCCGTGCGTTGTTTTGACTCGTCAGCTCGTTTCCATACATATATACGCCTATTTATATTGCAATAATCGTTTTATATAATCTATTTCATCGTGCGAATTTCATGGTCCCAAAATTAATTGATTTTATTAAGAAAAAATTTATATGACTTCCCCAAATTTCACATAAAAACATCAAATAATATCGCATTTTCGTCAACTTTTCAACATATAAGGCAAGGCCTAGTGCCTCTGCACATAACCTGCTATAAAAGAACGACGAAAATTGCACAATTACGAAAAAAAATTGACATTTTCATATAACTTAATACATAATAATAATACGGAGCCGCGCGTCGTCGAGTCGCTCGCGCTTGACCGATCTGGATTATAAATCTCATATTTGCGTCTAGTTAGTACAGGCGTAACTTTCTACTGTTTAAATTTTGAAAATTGAAGCTAAAGTTATCTATTAAAAATAAAATAATCAAAATTTACATATAAAAAAAAAAAATATAATAAACAAATAAAAAAAAAAAAATTTCCGTTTTTGGCGCTTTGTCCACATCATAGGCAGGATCTAGTATTTCTATAGATATCCTTGCGATAGAAACGCCAAATACCCACATTTAGATCATAATAATTGAAATATTGGTAATATTCATGATATAAAAGTCTAGGTAGGCCGTGCGTTGTTTTGACTCGTCAGCTCGTTTCCATACATATATACGCCTATTTATATTGCAATAATCGTTTTATATAATCTATTTCATCGTGCGAATTTCATGGTCCCAAAATTAATTGATTTTATTAAGAAAAAATTTATATGACTTCCCCAAATTTCACATAAAAACATCAAATTATATCGCATTTTCGTCAACTTTTCGACATATAAGGCAAGGCCTAGTGCCTTTGCACATAACCTGCTATAAAAGAACGACGAAAATCGCACAATTACGAAAAAAAATTGACATTTTCATATAACTTAATACATAATAATAATACGGAGCCGCGCGTCGTCGAGTCGCTCGCGCTTGACCGATCTGGATTATAAATCTCATATTTGCGTCTAGTTAGTACAGGCGTAACTTTCTACTGTTTAAATTTTGAAAATTGAAGCTAAATTGATCTATTAAAAATAAAATAATCAAAATTTACATATAAAAAAAAAAATATAATAAACAAATAAAAAAAAAAATTTTCCGTTTTTGGCGCTTTCTCCACATCATAGGCAGGATCTAGTATTTCTATAGATATCCTTGCGATAGAAACGCCAAATACCCACATTTAGATCATAATAATTGAAATATTGGTAATATTCATGATATAAAAGTCTAGGTAGGCCGTGCGTTGTTTTGACTCGTCAGCTCGTTTCCATACATATATACGCCTATTTATATTGCAATAATCGTTTTATATAATCTATTTCATCGTGCGAATTTCATGGTCCCAAAATTAATTGATTTTATTAAGAAAAAATTTATATGACTTCCCCAAATTTCACATAAAAACATCAAATTATATCGCATTTTCGTCAACTTTTCGACATATAAGGCAAGGCCTAGTGCCTCTGCACATAACCTGCTATAAAAGAACGACGAAAATCGCACAATTACGAAAAAAAATTGACATTTTCATATAACTTAATACATAATAATAATACGGAGCCGCGCGTCGTCGAGTCGCTCGCGCTTGACCGATCTGGATTATAAATCTCATATTTGCGTCTAGTTAGTACAGGCGTAACTTTCTACTGTTTAAATTTTGAAAATTGAAGCTAAATTGATCTATTAAAAATAAAATAATCAAAATTTACATTCAAAAAAAAAAAATAATAAACAAATAAAAAAAAAATTTTTCCGTTTTTGGCGCTTTCTCCACATCATAGGCAGGATCTAGTATTTCTATAGATATCCTTGCGATAGAAACGCCAAATACCCACATTTAGATCATAATAATTGAAATATTGGTAATATTCATGATATAAAAGTCTAGGTAGGCCGTGCGTTGTTTTGACTCGTCAGCTCGTTTCCATACATATATACGCCTATTTATATTGCAATAATCGTTTTATATAATCTATTTCATCGTGCGAATTTCATGGTCCCAAAATTAATTGATTTTATTAAGAAAAAATTTATATGACTTCCCCAAATTTCACATAAAAACATCAAATTATATCGCATTTTCGTCAACTTTTCGACATATAAGGCAAAACCTAGTGCCTCTGCACATAACCTGCTATAAAACAACGACGAAAATCGCACAATTACGAAAAAAAATTGACATTTTCATATAACTTAATACATAATAATAATACGGAGCCGCGCGTCGTCGAGTCGCTCGCGCTTGACCGATCTGGATTATAAATCTCATATTTGCGTCTAGTTAGTACAGGCGTAACTTTCTACTGTTTAAATTTTGAAAATTGAAGCTAAATTGATCTATTAAAAATAAAATAATCAAAATTTATATATAAAAAAAAAATATAATAAACAAATAAAAAAAAATTTTTTTCCGTTTTTGGCGCTTTCTCCACATCATAGGCAGGATCTAGTATTTCTATAGATATCCTTGCGATAGAAACGCCAAATACCCACATTTACATCATAATAATTGAAATATTGGTAATATTCATGATATAAAAGTCTAGGTAGGCCGTGCGTTGTTTTGACTCGTCAGCTCGTTTCCATACATATATACGCCTATTTATATTGCAATAATCGTTTTATATAATCTATTTCATCGTGCGAATTTCATGGTCCCAAAATTAATTGATTTTATTAAGAAAAAATTTATATGACTTCCCAAATTTCACATAAAAACATCAAATTATATCGCATTTTCGTCAACTTTTCGACATATAAGGCAAGGCCTAGTGCCTCTGCACATAACCTGCTATAAAAGAACGACGAAAATCGCACAATTACGAAAAAAAATTGACATTTTCATATAACTTAATACATAATAATAATACGGAGCCGCGCGTCGTCGAGTCGCTCGCGCTTGACCGATCTGGATTATAAATCTCATATTTGCGTCTAGTTAGTACAGGCGTAACTTTCTACTGTTTAAATTTTGAAAATTGAAGCTAAATTGATCTATTAAAAATAAAATAATCAAAATTTACATATAAAAAAAAAAAATATAATAAACAAATAAAAAAAAATTTTTTCAGTTTTTGGCGCTTTCTCCACATCATAGGCAGGATCTAGTATTTCTATAGATATCCTTGCGATAGAAACGCCAAATACCCACATTTAGATCATAATAATTGAAATATTGGTAATATTCATGATATAAAAGTCTAGGTAGGCCGTGCGTTGTTTTGACTCGTCAGCTCGTTTCCATACATATATACGCCTATTTATATTGCAATAATCGTTTTATATATATAATCTATTTCATCGTGCGAATTTCATGGTCCCAAAATAAATTGATATTATTAAGAAAAAATTTATATGACTTCCCCAAATTTCACATAAAAACATCAAATAATATCGCATTTTTGTCAACTTTTCGACATATAAGGCAAGGCCTAGTGCCTTTGCACATAACCTGCTATAAAAGAACGACGAAAATCGCACAATTACGAAAAAAAATTGACATTTTCATATAACTTAATACATAATAATAATACGGAGCCGCGCGTCGTCGAGTCGCTCGCGCTTGACCGATCTGGATAATAAAACTCATATTTGCGTCTAGTTAGTACAGGCGTAACTTTCTACTGTTTAAATTTTGAAAATTGAAGCTAAATTGATCTATTAAAAATAAAATAATCAAAATTTACATATAAAAAAAAAAAATATAATAAACAAATATAAAAAATTTTTTTTTTCTTTTATGGCGCTTTCTCCACATCATAGGCAGGATCTAGTATTTCTATAGATATCCTTGCGATAGAAATGCCAAATACCCACATTTAGATCATAATAATTGAAATATTGGTAATATTCATGATATAAAAGTCTAGGTAGGCCGTGCGTTGTTTTGACTCGTCAGCTCGTTTCCATACATATATACGCCTATTTATATTGCAATAATCGTTTTATATAATCTATTTCATCGTGCGAATTTCATGGTCCCAAAATTAATTGATTTTATTAAGAAAAAATTTATATGACTTCCCCAAATTTCACATAAAAACATCAAATTATATCGCATTTTCGTCAACTTTTCGACATATAAGGCAAGGCCTAGTGCCTCTGCAGATAACCTGCTATAAAAGAACGACGAAAATCGCACAATTACGAAAAAAAATTGACATTTTCATATAACTTAATACATAATAATAATACGGAGCCGCGCGTCGTCGAGTCGCTCGCGCTTGACCGATCTGGATTATAAATCTCATATTTGCGTCTAGTTAGTACAGGCGTAACTTTCTACTGTTTAAATTTTGAAAATTGAAGCTAAATTGATCTATTAAAAATAAAATAATCAAAATTTACATATAAAAAAAAAATATAATAAACAAATAAAAAAAATTTTTTTTTATGTTTTTGGCGCTTTCTCCACATCATAGGCAGGATCTAGTATTTCTATAGATATCCTTGCGATAGAAACGCCAAATACCCACATTTAGATCATAATAATTGAAATATTGGTAATATTCATGATATAAAAGTCTAGGTAGGCCGTGCGTTGTTTTGACTCGTCAGCTCGTTTCCATACATATATACGCCTATTTATATTGCAATAATCGTTTTATATAATCTATTTCATCGTGCGAATTTCATGGTCCAAAATTAATTGATTTTATTAAGAAAAAATTTATATGACTTCCCCAAATTTCACATAAAAACATCAAATTATATCGCATTTTCGTCAACTTTTCGACATATAAGGCAAGGCCTAGTGCCTCTGCACATAACCTGCTATAAAAGAACGACGAAAATCGCACAATTACGAAAAAAAATTGACATTTTCATATAACTTAATACATAATAATAATAATACGGAGCCGCGCGTCGTCGAGTCGCTCGCGCTTGACCGATCTGGATTATAAATCTCATATTTGCGTATAGTTAGTACAGGCGTAACTTTCTACTGTTTAAATTTTAAAAATTGAAGCTAAATTGATCTACTAAAAATAAAATAATCAAAATTTACATATAAAAAAAAAAATATAATGAACAAATAAAAAAAAAATTTTTTTCCGTTTTTGGCACTTTCTCCACATCATAGGCAGGATCTAGTATTTCTATAGATATCCTTGCGATAGAAACGCCAAATACCCACATTTAGATCATAATAATTGAAATATTGGTAATATTCATGATATAAAAGTCTAGGTAGGCCGTGCGTTGTTTTGACTCGTCAGCTCGTTTCCATACATATATACGCCTATTTATATTGCAATAATCGTTTATATAATCTATTTCATCGTGCGAATTTCATGGTCCCAAAATTAATTGATTTTATTAAGAAAAAATTTATATGACTTCCCCAAATTTCACATAAAAACATCAAATTATATCGCATTAACGTCAACTTTTCGACATATAAGGCAAAGCCTAGTGCCTCTGCACATAACCTGCTATAAAAGAACGACGAAAATCGCACAATTACGAAAAAAAATTGACATTTTCATATAACTTAATACATAATAATAATACGGAGCCGCGCGTCGTCGAGTCGCTCGCGCTTGACCGATCTGGATTATAAATCTCATATTTGCGTCTAGTTAGTACAGGCGTAACTTTCTACTGTTTAAATTTTGAAAATTGAAGCTAAATTGATCTATTAAAAATAAAATAATCAAAATTTACATATAAAAAAAAAAATTTTTCCGTTTTTGGCACTTTCTCCACATCATAGGCAAGATCTAGTATTTCTATAGATATCCTTGCGATAGAAACGCCAAATACCCACATTTAGATCATAATAATTGAAATATTGGTAATATTCATGATATAAAAGTCTAGGTAGGCCGTGCGTTGTTTTGACTCGTCAGCTCGTTTCCATACATATATACGCCTATTTATATTGCAATAATCGTTTTATATAATCTATTTCATCGTGCGAATTTCATGGTCCCAAAATTAATTGATTTTATTAAGAAAAAATTTATATGACTTCCCCAAATTTCACATAAAAACATCAAATTATATCGCATTTTCGTCAACTTTTCGACATATAAGGCAAGGCCTAGTGCCTCTGCACATAACCTGCTATAAAAGAACGACGAAAATCGCACAATTACGAAAAAAAATTGACATTTTCATATAACTTAATACATAATAATAATACGGAGCCGCGCGTCGTCGAGTCGCTCGCGCTTGACCGATCTGGATTATAAATCTCATATTTGCGTATAGTTAGTACAGGCGTAACTTTCTACTGTTTAAATTTTAAAAATTGAAGCTAAATTGATCTACTAAAAATAAAATAATCAAAATTTACATATAAAAAAAAAATATAATAAACAAATAAAAAAAATTTTTTTTTCCGTTTTTGGCACTTTCTCCACATCATAGGCAGGATCTAGTATTTCTATAGATATCCTTGCGATAGAAACGCCAAATACCCACATTTAGATCATAATAATTGAAATATTGGTAATATTCATGATATAAAAGTCTAGGTAGGCCGTGCGTTGTTTTGACTCGTCAGCTCGTTTCCATACATATATACGCCTATTTATATTGCAATAATCGTTTATATAATCTATTTCATCGTGCGAATTTCATGGTCCCAAAATTAATTGATTTTATTAAGAAAAAATTTATATGACTTCCCCAAATTTCACATAAAAACATCAAATTATATCGCATTTACGTCAACTTTTCGACATATAAGGCAAAGCCTAGTGCCTCTGCACATAACCTGCTATAAAAGAACGACGAAAATCGCACAATTACGAAAAAAAATTGACATTTTCATATAACTTAATACATAATAATAATACGGAGCCGCGCGTCGTCGAGTCGCTCGCGCTTGACCGATCTGGATTATAAATCTCATATTTGCGTCTAGTTAGTACAGGCGTAACTTTCTACTGTTTAAATTTTGAAAATTGAAGCTAAATTGATCTAATAAAAATAAAATAATCAAAATTTACATATAAAAAAATTTTTTTTTTCCGTTTTTGGCGCTTTCTCCACATCATAGGAAGGATCTAGTATTTCTATAGATATCCTTGCGATAGAAACGCCAAATACCTACATTTAGATCATAATAATTGAAATATTGGTAATATTCATGATATAAAAGTCTAGGTAGGCCGTGCGTTGTTTTGACTCGTCAGCTCGTTTCCATACATATATACGCCTATTTATATTGCAATAATCGTTTTATATAATCTATTTCATCGTGCGAATTTCATGGTCCCAAAATTAATTGATTTTATTTAGAAAAAATTTATATGACTTCCCCAAATTTCACTTTAAAACATTAAATTATATTGCATTTTCGTCAACTTTTCGACATATAAGGCAAGGCCTAGTGCCTCTGCACATAACCTGCTATAAAAGAACGACGAAAATCGCACAATTACGAAAAAAAATTGACATTTTCATATAACTTAATACATAATAATAATACGGAGCCGCGCGTCGTCGAGTCGCTCGCGCTTGACCGATCTGGATTATAAATCTCCTATTTGCGTCTAGTTAGTACAGGCGTAACTTTCTACTGTTTAAATTTTGAAAATTGAAGCTAAATTGATCTATTAAAAATAAAATAATCAAAATTTACATATAAAAAAAAAATAATAAACAAATAAAAAAAAAAGTTTTTCCGTTTTTGGCGCTTTCTCCACATCATAGGCAGGATCTAGTATTTCTATAGATATCCTTGCGATAGAAACGCCAAATACCCACATTTAGATCATAATAATTGAAATATTGGTAATATTCATGATATAAAAGTCTAGGTAGGCCGTGCGTTGTTTTGACTCGTCAGCTCGTTTCCATACATATATACGCCTATTTATATTGTAATAATCGTTTTATATAATCTATTTCATCGTGCGAATTTCATGGTCCCAAAATTAATTGATTTTATTAAGAAAAAATTTATATGACTTCCCCAAATTTCACATAAAAACATCAAATTATATCGCATTTTCGTCAACTTTTCGACATATAAGGCAAGGCCTAGTGCCTCTGCACATAACCTGCTATAAAAGAACGACAAAAATCGCACAATTACGAAAAAAAATTGACATTTTCATAGAACTTAATACTAATAATAATACGGAGCCGCGCGTCGTCGAGTCGCTCGCGCTTGACCGATCTGGATTATAAATCTCATATTTGCGTCTAGTTAGTACAGGCGTAACTTCCTACTGTTTAAATTTTGAAAATTGAAGCTAAATTGATCTATTAAAAATAAAATAATCAAAATTTACATATAAAAAAAAAATATAATAAACAAATAAAAAAAATTTTTTTTTATGTTTTTGGCGCTTTCTCCACATCATAGGCAGGATCTAGTATTTCTATAGATATCCTTGCGATAGAAACGCCAAATACCCACATTTAGATCATAATAATTGAAATATTGGTAATATTCATGATATAAAAGTCTAGGTAGGCCGTGCGTTGTTTTGACTCGTCAGCTCGTTTCCATACATATATACGCCTATTTATATTGCAATAATCGTTTTATATAATCTATTTCATCGTGCGAATTTCATGGTCCCAAAATTAATTGATTTTATTAAGAAAAAATTTATATGACTTCCCCAAATTTCACATAAAAACATCAAATTATATCGCATTTTCGTCAACTTTTCGACATATAAGGCAAGGCCTAGTGCCTCTGCACATAACCTGCTATAAAAGAACGACGAAAATCGCACAATTACGAAAAAAAATTGACATTTTCATATAACTTAATACATAATAATAATACGGAGCCGCGCGTCGTCGAGTCGCTCGCGCTTGACCGATCTGGATTATAAATCTCCTATTTGCGTCTAGTTAGTACAGGCGTAACTTTCTACTGTTTAAATTTTGAAAATTGAAGCTAAATTGATCTATTAAAAATAAAATAATCAAAATTTACATATAAAAAAAAAATAATAAACAAATAAAAAAAAAAGTTTTTCCGTTTTTGGCGCTTTCTCCACATCATAGGCAGGATCTGGTATTTCTATAGATATCCTTGCGATAGAAACGCCAAATACCCACATTTAGATCATAATAATTGAAATATTGGTAATATTCATGATATAAAAGTCTAGGTAGGCCGTGCGTTGTTTTGACTCGTCAGCTCGTTTCCATACATATATACGCCTATTTATATTGTAATAATCGTTTTACATAATCTATTTCATCGTGCGAATTTCATGGTCCCAAAATTAATTGATTTTATTAAGAAAAAATTTATATGACTTCCCCAAATTTCACATAAAAACATCAAATTATATCGCATTTTCGTCAACTTTTCGACATATAAGGCAAGGCCTAGTGCCTCTGCACATAACCTGCTATAAAAGAACGACAAAAATCGCACAATTACGAAAAAAAATTGACATTTTCATAGAACTTAATACTAATAATAATACGGAGCCGCGCGTCGTCGAGTCGCTCGCGCTTGACCGATCTAGATTATAAATCTCATATTTGCGTCTAGTTAGTACAGGCGTAACTTCCTACTGTTTAAATTTTGAAAATTGAAGCTAAATTGATCTATTAAAAATAAAATAATCAAAATTTACATATAAAAAAAAAATATAATAAACAAATAAAAAAAAAAAATTTTTCCGTTTTTGGCGCTTTCTCCACATCATAGGCAGGATCTAGTATTTCTATAGATATCCTTGCGATAGAAACGCCAAATACCCACATTTAGATCATAATAATTAAAATATTGGTAATATTCATGATATAAAAGTCTAGGTAGGCCGTGCGTTGTTTTGACTCGTCAGCTCGTTTCCATACATATATACGCCTATTTATATTGCAATAATCGTTTTATATAATCTATTTCATCGTGCGAATTTCATGGTCCCAAAATTAATTGATTTTATTAAGAAAAAATTTATATGACTTCCCCAAATTTCACATAAAAACATCAAATTATATCGCATTTTCGTCAACTTTTCGACATATAAGGCAAGGCCTAGTGCCTCTGCACATAACCTGCTATAAAAGAACGACGAAAATCGCACAATTACGAAAAAAAATTGACATTTTCATATAACTTAATACATAATAATAATACGGAGCCGCGCGTCGTCGAGTCGCTCGCGCTTGACCGATCTGGATTATAAATCTCTTATTTGCGTCTAAATAGTACAGGCGTAACTTTCTACTGTTTAAATTTTGAAAATTGAAGCTAAATTGATCTATTTAAAATAAAAGAATCAAAATTTACATATAAAAAAAAAATATAATAAACCAATAAAAAAAATAATTTTTTTCTGTTTTTTGCGCTTTCTCCACATCATAGGCAGGATCTAGTATTTCTATAGATATCCTTGCGATAGAAACGCTAAATAACCACATTTAGATCATAATAATTGAAATATTGGTAATATTCATGATATAAAAGTCTAGGTAGGCCGTGCGTTGTTTTGACTCGTCAGCTCGTTTCCATACATATATACGCCTATTTATATTGCAATAATCGTTTATATAATCTATTTCATCGTGCGAATTTCATGGTCCCAAAATTAATTGATTTTATTAAGAAAAAATTTATATGACTTCCCCAAATTTCACATAAAAACATCAAATTATATCGCATTTACGTCAACTTTTCGACATATAAGGCAAAGCCTAGTGCCTCTGCACATAACCTGCTATAAAAGAACGACGAAAATCGCACAATTACGAAAAAAAATTGACATTTTCATATAACTTAATACATAATAATAATACGGAGCCGCGCGTCGTCGAGTCGCTCGCGCTTGACCGATCTGGATTATAAATCTCATATTTGCGTCTAGTTAGTACAGGCGTAACTTTCTACTGTTTAAATTTTGAAAATTGAAGCTAAATTGATCTATTAAAAATAAAATAATCAAAATTTACATATAAAAAAATTTTTTTTTTCCGTTTTTGGCGCTTTCTCCACATCATAGGAAGGATCTAGTATTTCTATAGATATCCTTGCGATAGAAACGCCAAATACCCACATTTAGATCATAATAATTGAAATATTGGTAATATTCATGATATAAAAGTCTAGGTAGGCCGTGCGTTGTTTTGACTCGTCAGCTCGTTTCCATACATATATACGCCTATTTATATTGCAATAATCGTTTATATAATCTATTTCATCGTGCGAATTTCATGGTCCCAAAATTAATTGATTTTATTAAGAAAAAATTTATATGACTTCCCAAAATTTCACATAAAAACATCAAATTATATCGCATTTTCGTCAACTTTTCGACATATAAGGCAAGGCCTAGTGCCTCTGCACATAACCTGCTATAAAAGAACGACGAAAATCGCACAATTACGAAAAAAAATTGACATTTTCATATAACTTAATACATAATAATAATAATACGGAGCCGCGCGTCGTCGAGTCGCTCGCGCTTGACCGATCTGGATTATAAATCTCATATTTGCGTATAGTTAGTACAGGCGTAACTTTCTACTGTTTAAATTTTAAAAATTGAAGCTAAATTGATCTACTAAAAATAAAATAATCAAAATTTACATATAAAAAAAAAAATATAATGAACAAATAAAAAAAAATTTTTTTTCCGTTTTTGGCACTTTCTCCACATCATAGGCAGGATCTAGTATTTCTATAGATATCCTTGCGATAGAAACGCCAAATACCCACATTTAGATCATAATAATTGAAATATTGGTAATATTCATGATATAAAAGTCTAGGTAGGCCGTGCGTTGTTTTGACTCGTCAGCTCGTTTCCATACATATATACGCCTATTTATATTGCAATAATCGTTTATATAATCTATTTCATCGTGCGAATTTCATGGTCCCAAAATTAATTGATTTTATTAAGAAAAAATTTATATGACTTCCCCAAATTTCACATAAAAACATCAAATTATATCGCATTAACGTCAACTTTTCGACATATAAGGCAAAGCCTAGTGCCTCTGCACATAACCTGCTATAAAAGAACGACGAAAATCGCACAATTACGAAAAAAAATTGACATTTTCATATAACTTAATACATAATAATAATACGGAGCCGCGCGTCGTCGAGTCGCTCGCGCTTGACCGATCTGGATTATAAATCTCATATTTGCGTCTAGTTAGTACAGGCGTAACTTTCTACTGTTTAAATTTTGAAAATTGAAGCTAAATTGATCTATTAAAAATAAAATAATCAAAATTTACATATAAAAAAAAAAATTTTTCCGTTTTTGGCGCTTTCTCCACATCATAGGCAAGATCTAGTATTTCTATAGATATCCTTGCGATAGAAACGCCAAATACCCACATTTAGATCATAATAATTGAAATATTGGTAATATTCATGATATAAAAGTCTAGGTAGGCCGTGCGTTGTTTTGACTCGTCAGCTCGTTTCCATACATATATACGCCTATTTATATTGCAATAATCGTTTTATATAATCTATTTCATCGTGCGAATTTCATGGTCCCAAAATTAATTGATTTTATTAAGAAAAAATTTATATGACTTCCCCAAATTTCACATAAAAACATCAAATTATATCGCATTTTCGTCAACTTTTCGACATATAAGGCAAGGCCTAGTGCCTCTGCACATAACCTGCTATAAAAGAACGACGAAAATCGCACAATTACGAAAAAAAATTGACATTTTCATATAACTTAATACATAATAATAATACGGAGCCGCGCGTCGTCGAGTCGCTCGCGCTTGACCGATCTGGATTATAAATCTCATATTTGCGTATAGTTAGTACAGGCGTAACTTTCTACTGTTTAAATTTTAAAAATTGAAGCTAAATTGATCTACTAAAAATAAAATAATCAAAATTTACATATAAAAAAAAAATATAATAAACAAATAAAAAAAATTTTTTTTTCCGTTTTTGGCACTTTCTCCACATCATAGGCAGGATCTAGTATTTCTATAGATATCCTTGCGATAGAAACGCCAAATACCCACATTTAGATCATAATAATTGAAATATTGGTAATATTCATGATATAAAAGTCTAGGTAGGCCGTGCGTTGTTTTGACTCGTCAGCTCGTTTCCATACATATATACGCCTATTTATATTGCAATAATCGTTTATATAATCTATTTCATCGTGCGAATTTCATGGTCCCAAAATTAATTGATTTTATTAAGAAAAAATTTATATGACTTCCCCAAATTTCACATAAAAACATCAAATTATATCGCATTTACGTCAACTTTTCGACATATAAGGCAAAGCCTAGTGCCTCTGCACATAACCTGCTATAAAAGAACGACGAAAATCGCACAATTACGAAAAAAAATTGACATTTTCATATAACTTAATACATAATAATAATACGGAGCCGCGCGTCGTCGAGTCGCTCGCGCTTGACCGATCTGGATTATAAATCTCATATTTGCGTCTAGTTAGTACAGGCGTAACTTTCTACTGTTTAAATTTTGAAAATTGAAGCTAAATTGATCTATTAAAAATAAAATAATCAAAATTTACATATAAAAAAATTTTTTTTTTCCGTTTTTGGCGCTTTCTCCACATCATAGGAAGGATCTAGTATTTCTATAGATATCCTTGCGATAGAAACGCCAAATACCTACATTTAGATCATAATAATTGAAATATTGGTAATATTCATGATATAAAAGTCTAGGTAGGCCGTGCGTTGTTTTGACTCGTCAGCTCGTTTCCATACATATATACGCCTATTTATATTGCAATAATCGTTTTATATAATCTATTTCATCGTGCGAATTTCATGGTCCCAAAATTAATTGATTTTATTTAGAAAAAATTTATATGACTTCCCCAAATTTCACTTTAAAACATTAAATTATATTGCATTTTCGTCAACTTTTCGACATATAAGGCAAGGCCTAGTGCCTCTGCACATAACCTGCTATAAAAGAACGACGAAAATCGCACAATTACGAAAAAAAATTGACATTTTCATATAACTTAATACATAATAATAATACGGAGCCGCGCGTCGTCGAGTCGCTCGCGCTTGACCGATCTGGATTATAAATCTCCTATTTGCGTCTAGTTAGTACAGGCGTAACTTTCTACTGTTTAAATTTTGAAAATTGAAGCTAAATTGATCTATTAAAAATAAAATAATCAAAATTTACATATAAAAAAAAAATAATAAACAAATAAAAAAAAAAGTTTTTCCGTTTTTGGCGCTTTCTCCACATCATAGGCAGGATCTAGTATTTCTATAGATATCCTTGCGATAGAAACGCCAAATACCCACATTTAGATCATAATAATTGAAATATTGGTAATATTCATGATATAAAAGTCTAGGTAGGCCGTGCGTTGTTTTGACTCGTCAGCTCGTTTCCATACATATATACGCCTATTTATATTGTAATAATCGTTTTATATAATCTATTTCATCGTGCGAATTTCATGGTCCCAAAATTAATTGATTTTATTAAGAAAAAATTTATATGACTTCCCCAAATTTCACATAAAAACATCAAATTATATCGCATTTTCGTCAACTTTTCGACATATAAGGCAAGGCCTAGTGCCTCTGCACATAACCTGCTATAAAAGAACGACGAAAATCGCACAATTACGAAAAAAAATTGACATTTTCATATAACTTAATACATAATAATAATACGGAGCCGCGCGTCGTCGAGTCGCTCGCGCTTGACCGATCTGGATTATAAATCTCATATTTGCGTCTAGTTAGTACAGGCGTAACTTTCTACTGTTTAAATTTTGAAAATTGAAGCTAAATTGATCTATTAAAAATAAAATAATCAAAATTTACATATAAAAAAAAATATAATAAACAAATAAAAAAAAAAAAATTTTCCGTTTTTGGCGCTTTCTCCACATCATAGGCAGGATCTAGTATTTCTATAGATATCCTTGCGATAGAAACGCCAAATACCCACATTTAGATCATAATAATTGAAATATTGGTAATATTCATGATATAAATGTCTAGGTAGGCCGTGCGTTGTTTTGACTCGTCAGCTCGTTTCCATACATATATACGCCTATTTATATTGCAATAATCGTTTTATATAATCTATTTCATCGTGCGAATTTCATGGTCCCAAAATTAATTGATTTTATTAAGAAAAAATTTATATGACTTCCCCAAATTTCACATAAAAACATCAAATTATATCGCATTTTCGTCAACTTTTCGACATATAAGGCAAGGCCTAGTGCCTCTGCACATAACCTGCTATAAAAGAACGACGAAAATCGCACAATTACGAAAAAAAATTGACATTTTCATATAACTTAATACATAATAATAATACGGAGCCGCGCGTCGTCGAGTCGCTCGCGCTTGACCGATCTGGATTATAAATCTCCTATTTGCGTCTAGTTAGTACAGGCGTAACTTTCTACTGTTTAAATTTTGAAAATTGAAGCTAAATTGATCTATTAAAAATAAAATAATCAAAATTTACATATAAAAAAAAAATAATAAACAAATAAAAAAAAAAGTTTTTCCGTTTTTGGCGCTTTCTCCACATCATAGGCAGGATCTAGTATTTCTATAGATATCCTTGCGATAGAAACGCCAAATACCCACATTTAGATCATAATAATTGAAATATTGGTAATATTCATGATATAAAAGTCTAGGTAGGCCGTGCGTTGTTTTGACTCGTCAGCTCGTTTCCATACATATATACGCCTATTTATATTGTAATAATCGTTTTACATAATCTATTTCATCGTGCGAATTTCATGGTCCCAAAATTAATTGATTTTATTAAGAAAAAATTTATATGACTTCCCCAAATTTCACATAAAAACATCAAATTATATCGCATTTTCGTCAACTTTTCGACATATAAGGCAAGGCCTAGTGCCTCTGCACATAACCTGCTATAAAAGAACGACAAAAATCGCACAATTACGAAAAAAAATTGACATTTTCATAGAACTTAATACTAATAATAATACGGAGCCGCGCGTCGTCGAGTCGCTCGCGCTTGACCGATCTAGATTATAAATCTCATATTTGCGTCTAGTTAGTACAGGCGTAACTTCCTACTGTTTAAATTTTGAAAATTGAAGCTAAATTGATCTATTAAAAATAAAATAATCAAAATTTACATATAAAAAAAAAATATAATAAACAAATAAAAAAAAAAAATTTTTCCGTTTTTGGCGCTTTCTCCACATCATAGGCAGGATCTAGTATTTCTATAGATATCCTTGCGATAGAAACGCCAAATACCCACATTTAGATCATAATAATTAAAATATTGGTAATATTCATGATATAAAAGTCTAGGTAGGCCGTGCGTTGTTTTGACTCGTCAGCTCGTTTCCATACATATATACGCCTATTTATATTGCAATAATCGTTTTATATAATCTATTTCATCGTGCGAATTTCATGGTCCCAAAATTAATTGATTTTATTAAGAAAAAATTTATATGACTTCCCCAAATTTCACATAAAAACATCAAATTATATCGCATTTTCGTCAACTTTTCGACATATAAGGCAAGGCCTAGTGCCTCTGCACATAACCTGCTATAAAAGAACGACGAAAATCGCACAATTACGAAAAAAAATTGACATTTTCATATAACTTAATACATAATAATAATACGGAGCCGCGCGTCGTCGAGTCGCTCGCGCTTGACCGATCTGGATTATAAATCTCTTATTTGCGTCTAAATAGTACAGGCGTAACTTTCTACTGTTTAAATTTTGAAAATTGAAGCTAAATTGATCTATTTAAAATAAAAGAATCAAAATTTACATATAAAAAAAAAATATAATAAACAAATAAAAAAAATAATTTTTTTCTGTTTTTTGCGCTTTCTCCACATCATAGGCAGGATCTAGTATTTCTATAGATATCCTTGCGATAGAAACGCTAAATAACCACATTTAGATCATAATAATTGAAATATTGGTAATATTCATGATATAAAAGTCTAGGTAGGCCGTGCGTTGTTTTGACTCGTCAGCTCGTTTCCATACATATATACGCCTATTTATATTGTAATAATCGTTTTATATAATCTATTTCATCGTGCGAATTTCATGGTCCCAAAATTAATTGATTTTATTAAGAAAAAATTTATATGACTTCCCCAAATTTCACATAAAAACATCAAATTATATCGCATTTTCGTCAACTTTTCGACATATAAGGCAAGGCCTAGTGCCTCTGCACATAACCTGCTATAAAAGAACGACGAAAATCGCACAATTACCAAAAAAAATTGACATTTTCATATAACTTAATACATAATAATAATACGGAGCCGCGCGTCGTCGAGTCGCTCGCGCTTGACCGATCTGGATTATAAATCTCATATTTGCGTCTAGTTAGTACAGGCGTAACTTTCTACTGTTTAAATTTTGAAAATTGAAGCTAAATTGATCTATTAAAAATAAAATAATCAAAATTTACATATAAAAAAAAAATATAATAAACAAATATAAAAAATTTTTTTTTTCTTTTATGGCGCTTTCTCCACATCATAGGCAGGATCTAGTATTTCTATAGATATCCTTGCGATAGAAATGCCAAATACCCACATTTAGATCATAATAATTTAAATATTGGTAATATTCATGATATAAAAGTCTAGGTAGGCCGTGCGTTGTTTTGACTCGTCAGCTCGTTTCCATACATATATACGCCTATTTATATTGCAATAATCGTTTTATATAATCTATTTCATCGTGCGAATTTCATGGTCCCAAAATTAATTGATTTTATTAAGAAAAAATTTATATGACTTCCCCAAATTTCACATAAAAACATTAAATTATATTGCATTTTTGTCAACTTTTTGACATATAAGGCAAGGCCTAGTGCCTCTGCACATAACCTGCTATAAAAGAACGACGAAAATCGCACAATTACAAAAAAAAAAATTGACATTTTCATATAACTTAATACATAATAATAATACGGAGCCGCGCGTCGTCGAGTCGCTCGCGCTTGACCGATCTGGATTATAAATCTCATATTTGCGTCTAGTTAGTACAGGCGTAACTTTCTACTGTTTAAATTTTGAAAATTGAAGCTAAATTGATCTATTAAAAATAAAATAATCAAAATTTACATATAAAAAAAAATATAATAAACAAATAAAAAAAAAAAAATTTCGGTTTTTGGCGCTTTCTCCACATCATAGGCAGGATCTAGTATTTCTATAGATATCCTTGCGATAGAAACACCAAATACCCACATTTAGATCATAATAATTGAAATATTGGTAATATTCATGATATAAAAGTCTAGGTAGGCCGTGCGTTGTTTTGACTCGTCAGCTCGTTTCCATACATATATACGCCTATTTATATTGCAATAATAGTTTTATATAATCTATTTCATCGTGCGAATTTCATGGTCCCAAAATTAATTGATTTTATTAAGAAAAAATTTATATGACTTCCCCAAATTTCACATAAAAACATCAAATTATATCGCATTTTCGTCAACTTTTCGACATATAAGGCAAGGCCTAGTGCCTTTGCACATAACCTGCTATAAAAGAACGACGAAAATCGCACAATTACGAAAAAAAATTGACATTTTCATATAACTTAATACATAATAATAATACGGAGCCGCGCGTCGTCGAGTCGCTCGCGCTTGACCGATCTGGATTTATAAATCTCATATTTGCGTCTAGTTAGTACAGGCGTAACTTTCTACTGTTTAAATTTTGAAAATTGAAGCTAAATTGATCTATTAAAAATAAAATAATCAAAATTTACATATAAAAAAAAAATTTTTTTCCGTTTTTGGCGCTTTCTCCACATCATAGGCAAGATCTAGTATTTCTATAGATATCCTTGCGATAGAAACGCCAAATACCCACATTTAGATCATAATAATTGAAATATTGGTAATATTCATGATATAAAAGTCTAGGTAGGCCGTGCGTTGTTTTGACTCGTCAGCTCGTTTCCATACATATATATGCCTATTTATATTGCAATAATCGTTTTATATAATCTATTTCATCGTGCGAATTTCATGGTCCCAAAATTAATTGATTTTATTAAGAAAAAATTTATATGACTTCCCCAAATTTCACATAAAAACATCAAATTATATCGCATTTTCGTCAACTTTTCGACATATAAGGCAAGGCCTAGTGCCTCTGCACATAACCTGCTATAAAAGAACGATGAAAATCTCACAATTACGAAAAAAAATTGACATTTTCATATAACTTAATACATAATAATAATACGGAGCCGCGCGTCGTCGAGTCGCTCGCGCTTGACCGATCTGGATTATAAATCTCATATTTGCGTCTAGTTAGTACAGGCGTAACTTTCTACTGTTTAAATTTTGAAAATTGAAGCTAAATTGATCTATTAAAAATAAAATAATCAAAATTTACATATAAAAAAAAATATAATAAACAAATAAAAAAAAAAAAAATTCCGTTTTTGGCGCTTTCTCCACATCATAGGCAGGATCTAGTATTTCTATAGATATCCTTGCGATAGAAACGCCAAATACCCACATTTAGATCATAATAATTGAAATATTGGTAATATTCATGATATAAAAGTCTAGGTAGGCCGTGCGTTGTTTTGACTCGTCAGCTCGTTTCCATACATATATACGCCTATTTATATTGCAATAATCGTTTTATATAATCTATTTCATCGTGCGAATTTCATGGTCCCAAAATAAATTGATTTTATTAAGAAAAAATTTATATGACTTCCCCAAATTTCACATAAAAACATCAAATAATATCGCATTTTCGTCAACTTTTCGACATATAAGGCAAGGCCTAGTGCCTCTGCACATAACCTGCTATAAAAGAACGACGAAAATCGCACAATTACGAAAAAAAATTGACATTTTCATATAACTTAATACATAATAATAATACGGAGCCGCGCGTCGTCGAGTCGCTCGCGCTTGACCGATCTGGATTATAAATCTCATATTTGCGTCTAGTTAGTACAGGCGTAACTTTCTACTGTTTAAATTTTGAAAATTGAAGCTAAATTGATCTATTAAAAATAAAATAATCAAAATTTACATATAAAAAAAAATTTTTTTTCCGTTTTTATCGCTTTCTCCACATCATAGGAAGGATCTAGTATTTCTATAGATATCCTTGCGATAGAAACGCCAAATACCCACATTTAGATCATAATAATTGAAATATTGGTAATATTCATGATATAAAAGTCTAGGTAGGCAGTGCGTTGTTTTGACTCGTCAGCTCGTTTCCATACATATATACGCCTATTTATATTGCAATAATCGTTTTATATAATCTATTTCATCGTGCGAATTTCATGGTCCCAAAATTAATTGATTTTATTAAGAAAAAATTTATATGACTTCCCCAAATTTCACATAAAAACATCAAATTATATCGCATTTTCGTCAACTTTTCGACATATAAGGCAAGGCCTAGTGCCTCTGCACATAACCTGCTATAAAAGAACGACGAAAATCGCACAATTACGAAAAAAAATTGACATTTTCATATAACTTAATACATAATAATAATACGGAGCCGCGCGTCGTCGAGTCGCTCGCGCTTGACCGATCTGGATTATAAATCTCATATTTGCGTCTAGTTAGTACAGGCGTAAACTTTCTACTGTTTAAATTTTGAAAATTGAAGCTAAATTGATCTATTAAAAATAAAATAATCAAAATTTACATATAAAAAAAAATATAATAAACAAATAAAAAAAAAATTTTTTTTCTTTTATGGCGCTTTCTCCACATCATAGGCAGGATCTAGTATTTCTATAGATATCCTTGCGATAGAAACGCCAAATACCCACATTTAGATCATAATAATTGAAATATTGGTAATATTCATGATATAAAAGTCTAGGTAGGCCGTGCGTTGTTTTGACTCGTCAGCTCGTTTCCATACATATATACGCCTATTTATATTGCAATAATCGTTTTATATAATCTATTTCATCGTGCGAATTTCATGGTCCCAAAATTAATTGATTTTATTAAGAAAAAATTTATATGACTTCCCCAAATTTCACATAAAAACATCAAATTATATCGCATTTTTGTCAACTTTTTGACATATAAGGCAAGGCCTAGTGCCTCTGCACATAACCTGCTATAAAAGAACGACGAAAATCGCACAATTACGAAAAAAAATGGTCATTTTCATATAACTTAATACATAATAATAATACGGAGCCGCGCGTCGTCGAGTCGCTCGCGCTTGACCGATCTGGATTATAAATCTCATATTTGCGTCTAGTTAGTACAGGCGTAACTTTCTACTGTTTAAATTTTGAAAATTGAAGGTAAATTGATCTATTAAAAATAAAATAATCAAAATTTACATATAAAAAAAAAATATAATAAACAATTAAAAAAATTTTTTTTTCCGTTTTTGGCGCTTTCTTCACATCATAGGTACGATCTAGTATTTCTATAGATATCCTTGCGATAGAAACGCCAAATACCTACATTTAGATCTTAATAATTGAAATATTGGTAATATTCATGATATAAAAGTCTAGGTAGGCCGTGCGTTGTTTTGACTCGTCAGCTCGTTTCCATACATATATACGCCTATTTATATTGCAATAATCGTTTTATATAATCTATTTCATCGTGCGAATTTCATGGTCCCAAAATTAATTGATTTTATTAAGAAAAAATTTATATGACTTCCCCAAATTTCACTTTAAAACATTAAATTATATTGCATTTTCGTCAACTTTTCGACATATAAGGCAAGGCCTAGTGCCTCTGCACATAACCTGCTATAAAAGAACGACGAAAATCGCACAATTACGAAAAAAAATTGACATTTTCATATAACTTAATACATAATAATAATACGGAGCCGCGCGTCGTCGAGTCGCTCGCGCTTGACCGATCTGGATTATAAATCTCATATTTGCGTCTAGTTAGTACAGGCGTAACTTTCTACTGTTTAAATTATGAAAATTGAAGCTAAATTGATCTATTAAAAATAATATAATCAAAATTTACATATAAAAAAAAATATAATAAACAAATAAAAAAAAAATTTTATCCGTTTTTGGCGCTTTCTCCACATCATAGGCAGGATCTAGTATTTCTATAGATATCCTTGCGATAGAAACGCCAAATACCCACATTTAGATCATAATAATTGAAATATTGGTAATATTCATGATATAAAAGTCTAGGTAGGCCGTGCGTTGTTTTGACTCGTCAGCTCGTTTCCATACATATATACGCCTATTTATATTGCAATAATCGTTTTATATAATCTATTTCATCGTGCGAATTTCATGGTCCCAAAATTAATTGATTTTATTAAGAAAAAATTTATATGACTTCCCCAAATTTCACATAAAAACATCAAATTATATCGCATTTACGTCAACTTTTCGACATATAAGGCAAGGCCTAGTGCCTCTGCACATAACCTGCTATAAAAGAACGACGAAAATCGCACAATTACGAAAAAAAATTGACATTTTCATATAACTTAATACATAATAATAATACGGAGCCGCGCGTCGTCGAGTCGCTCGCGCTTGACCGATCTGGATTATAAATCTCATATTTGCGTCTAGTTAGTACAGGCGTAACTTTCTACTGTTTAAATTTTGAAAATTGAAGCTAAATTGATCTATTAAAAATAAAATAATCAAAATTTACATATAAAAAAAAAATTTTTTTCCGTTTTTGGCGCTTTCTCCACATCATAGGCAAGATCTAGTATTTCTATAGATATCCTTGCGATAGAAACGCCAAATACCCACATTTAGATCATAATAATTGAAATATTGGTAATATTCATGATATAAAAGTCTAGGTAGGCCGTGCGTTGTTTTGACTCGTCAGCTCGTTTCCATACATATATATGCCTATTTATATTGCAATAATCGTTTTATATAATCTATTTCATCGTGCGAATTTCATGGTCCCAAAATTAATTGATTTTATTAAGAAAAAATTTATATGACTTCCCCAAATTTCACATAAAAACATCAAATTATATCGCATTTTCGTCAACTTTTCGACATATAAGGCAAGGCCTAGTGCCTCTGCACATAACCTGCTATAAAAGAACGATGAAAATCTCACAATTACGAAAAAAAATTGACATTTTCATATAACTTAATACATAATAATAATACGGAGCCGCGCGTCGTCGAGTCGCTCGCGCTTGACCGATCTGGATTATAAATCTCATATTTGCGTCTAGTTAGTACAGGCGTAACTTTCTACTGTTTAAATTTTGAAAATTGAAGCTAAATTGATCTATTAAAAATAAAATAATCAAAATTTACATATAAAAAAAAATATAATAAACAAATAAAAAAAAAAAAAATTCCGTTTTTGGCGCTTTCTCCACATCATAGGCAGGATCTAGTATTTCTATAGATATCCTTGCGATAGAAACGCCAAATACCCACATTTAGATCATAATAATTGAAATATTGGTAATATTCATGATATAAAAGTCTAGGTAGGCCGTGCGTTGTTTTGACTCGTCAGCTCGTTTCCATACATATATACGCCTATTTATATTGCAATAATCGTTTTATATAATCTATTTCATCGTGCGAATTTCATGGTCCCAAAATAAATTGATTTTATTAAGAAAAAATTTATATGACTTCCCCAAATTTCACATAAAAACATCAAATAATATCGCATTTTCGTCAACTTTTCGACATATAAGGCAAGGCCTAGTGCCTCTGCACATAACCTGCTATAAAAGAACGACGAAAATCGCACAATTACGAAAAAAAATTGACATTTTCATATAACTTAATACATAATAATAATACGGAGCCGCGCGTCGTCGAGTCGCTCGCGCTTGACCGATCTGGATTATAAATCTCATATTTGCGTCTAGTTAGTACAGGCGTAACTTTCTACTGTTTAAATTTTGAAAATTGAAGCTAAATTGATCTATTAAAAATAAAATAATCAAAATTTACATATAAAAAAAAATTTTTTTTCCGTTTTTATCGCTTTCTCCACATCATAGGAAGGATCTAGTATTTCTATAGATATCCTTGCGATAGAAACGCCAAATACCCACATTTAGATCATAATAATTGAAATATTGGTAATATTCATGATATAAAAGTCTAGGTAGGCAGTGCGTTGTTTTGACTCGTCAGCTCGTTTCCATACATATATACGCCTATTTATATTGCAATAATCGTTTTATATAATCTATTTCATCGTGCGAATTTCATGGTCCCAAAATTAATTGATTTTATTAAGAAAAAATTTATATGACTTCCCCAAATTTCACATAAAAACATCAAATTATATCGCATTTTCGTCAACTTTTCGACATATAAGGCAAGGCCTAGTGCCTCTGCACATAACCTGCTATAAAAGAACGACGAAAATCGCACAATTACGAAAAAAAATTGACATTTTCATATAACTTAATACATAATAATAATACGGAGCCGCGCGTCGTCGAGTCGCTCGCGCTTGACCGATCTGGATTATAAATCTCATATTTGCGTCTAGTTAGTACAGGCGTAAACTTTCTACTGTTTAAATTTTGAAAATTGAAGCTAAATTGATCTATTAAAAATAAAATAATCAAAATTTACATATAAAAAAAAATATAATAAACAAATAAAAAAAAAATTTTTTTTCTTTTATGGCGCTTTCTCCACATCATAGGCAGGATCTAGTATTTCTATAGATATCCTTGCGATAGAAACGCCAAATACCCACATTTAGATCATAATAATTGAAATATTGGTAATATTCATGATATAAAAGTCTAGGTAGGCCGTGCGTTGTTTTGACTCGTCAGCTCGTTTCCATACATATATACGCCTATTTATATTGCAAGAATCGTTTTATATAATCTATTTCATCGTGCGAATTTCATGGTCCCAAAATTAATTGATTTTATTAAGAAAAAATTTATATGACTTCCCCAAATTTCACTTTAAAACATTAAATTATATTGCATTTTCGTCAACTTTTCGACATATAAGGCAAAGCCTAGTGCCTCTGCACATAACCTGCTATAAAAGAACGACGAAAATCGCACAATTACGAAAAAAAATTGACATTTTCATATAACTTAATACATAATAATAATACGGAGCCGCGCGTCGTCGAGTCGCTCGCGCTTGACCGATCTGGATTATAAATCTCATATTTGCGTCTAGTTAGTACAGGCGTAACTTTCTACTGTTTAAATTTTGAAAATTGAAGCTAAATTTATCTATTAAAAATAAAATAATCAAAATTTACATATAAAAAAAAAAATATAATAAACAAATAAAAAAAATTTTTTTTCCGTTTTTGGCGCTTTCTCCACATCATAGGCAGGATCTAGTATTTCTATAGATATCCTTGCGATAGAAACGCCAAATACCCACATTTAGATCATAATAATTGAAATATTGGTAATATTCATGATATAAAAGTCTAGGTAGGCCGTGCGTTGTTTTGACTCGTCAGCTCGTTTCCATACATATATACGCCTATTTATATTGCAATAATCGTTTTATATAATCTATTTCATCGTGCGAATTTCATGGTCCCAAAATTAATTGATTTTATTAAGAAAAAATTTATATGACTTCCCCAAATTTCACTTTAAAACATTAAATTATATTGCATTTTCGTCAACTTTTCGACATATAAGGCAAGGCCTAGTGCCTCTGCACATAACCTGCTATAAAAGAACGACGAAAATCGCACAATTACGAAAAAAAATTGACATTTTCATATAACTTAATACATAATAATAATACGGAGCCGCGCGTCGTCGAGTCGCTCGCGCTTGACCGATCTGGATTATAAATCTCATATTTGCGTCTAGTTAGTACAGGCGTAACTTTCTACTGTTTAAATTATGAAAATTGAAGCTAAATTGATCTATTAAAAATAATATAATCAAAATTTACATATAAAAAAAAATATAATAAACAAATAAAAAAAAAATTTTATCCGTTTTTGGCGCTTTCTCCACATCATAGGCAGGATCTAGTATTTCTATAGATATCCTTGCGATAGAAACGCCAAATACCCACATTTAGATCATAATAATTGAAATATTGGTAATATTCATGATATAAAAGTCTAGGTAGGCCGTGCGTTGTTTTGACTCGTCAGCTCGTTTCCATACATATATATGCCTATTTATATTGCAATAATCGTTTTATATAATCTATTTCATCGTGCGAATTTCATGGTCCCAAAATTAATTGATTTTATTAAGAAAAAATTTATATGACTTCCCCAAATTTCACATAAAAACATCAAATTATATCGCATTTTCGTCAACTTTTCGACATATAAGGCAAGGCCTAGTGCCTCTGCACATAACCTGCTATAAAAGAACGATGAAAATCTCACAATTACGAAAAAAAATTGACATTTTCATATAACTTAATACAAAATAATAATACGGAGCCGCGCGTCGTCGAGTCGCTCGCGCTTGACCGATCTGGATTATAAATCTCATATTTGCGTCTAGTTAGTACAGGCGTAACTTTCTACTGTTTAAATTTTGAAAATTGAAGCTAAATTGACCTATTAAAAATAAAATAATCAAAATTTACATAAAAAAAAAAATTTTTTTTCCGTTTTTGGCGCTTTCTCCACATCATAGGCAAGATCTAGTATTTCTATAGATATCCTTGCGATAGAAACGCCAAATACCCACATTTAGATCATAATAATTGAAATATTGGTAATATTCATGATATAAAAGTCTAGGTAGGCCGTGCGTTGTTTTGACTCGTCAGCTCGTTTCCATATATATATACGCCTATTTATATTGCAATAATCGTTTTATATAATCTATTTCATCGTGCGAATTTCATGGTCCCAAAATTAATTGATGTTATTAAGAAAAAATTTATATGACTTCCCCAAATTTCACATAAAAACATCAAATTATATCGCATTTTCGTCAACTTTTCGACATATAAGGCAAGGCCTAGTGCCTCTGCACATAACCTGCTATAAAAGAACGACGAAAATCGCACAATTACGAAAAAAAATTGACATTTTCATATAACTTAATACATAATAATAATACGGAACCGCGCGTCGTCGAGTCGCTCGCGCTTGACCGATCTGGATTATAAATCTCATATTTGCGTCTAGTTAGTACAGGCGTAACTTTCTACTGTTTAAATTTTGAAAATTGAAGCTAAATTGATCTATTAAAAATAAAATAATCAAAATTTACATATAAAAAAAAGAATATAATAAACAAATAAAAAAAAAAAAATTTCCGTTTTTGGCGCTTTTTCCACATCATAGGCAGGATCTAGTATTTCTATAGATATCCTTGCGATAGAAACGCCAAATACCCACATTTAGATCATAATAATTGAAATATTGGTAATATTCATGATATAAAAGTCTAGGTAGGCCGTGCGTTGTTTTGACTCGTCAGCTCGTTTCCATACATATATATGCCTATTTATATTGCAATAATCGTTTTATATAATCTATTTCATCGTGCGAATTTCATGGTCCCAAAATTAATTGATTTTATTAAGAAAAAATTTATATGACTTCCCCAAATTTCACATAAAAACATCAAATTATATCGCATTTTCGTCAACTTTTCGACATATAAGGCAAGGCCTAGTGCCTCTGCACATAACCTGCTATAAAAGAACGATGAAAATCTCACAATTACGAAAAAAAATTGACATTTTCATATAACTTAATACAAAATAATAATACGGAGCCGCGCGTCGTCGAGTCGCTCGCGCTTGACCGATCTGGATTATAAATCTCATATTTGCGTCTAGTTAGTACAGGCGTAACTTTCTACTGTTTAAATTTTGAAAATTGAAGCTAAATTGATCTATTAAAAATAAAATAATCAAAATTTACATATAAAAAAAAAATATAATAAACAAATAAAAAAAAATTTTTTTTCCGTTTTTGGCGCTTTCTCCACATCATAGGCAAGATCTAGTATTTCTATAGATATCCTTGCGATAGAAACGCCAAATACCCACATTTAGATCATAATAATTGAAATATTGGTAATATTCATGATATAAAAGTCTAGGTAGGCCGTGCGTTGTTTTGACTCGTCAGCTCGTTTCCATACATATATATGCCTATTTATATTGCAATAATCGTTTTATATAATCTATTTCATCGTGCGAATTTCATGGTCCCAAAATTAATTGATTTTATTAAGAAAAAATTTATATGACTTCCCCAAATTTCACATAAAAACATCAAATTATATCGCATTTTCGTCAACTTTTCGACATATAAGGCAAGGCCTAGTGCCTCTGCACATAACCTGCTATAAAAGAACGACGAAAATCGCACAATTACGAAAAAAAATTGACATTTTCATATAACTTAATACATAATAATAATACGGAGCCGCGCGTCGTCGAGTCGCTCGCGCTTGACCGATCTGGATTATAAATCTCATATTTGCGTCTAGTTAGTACAGGCGTAACTTTCTACTGTTTAAATTTTGAAAATTGAAGCTAAATTGATCTATTAAAAATAAAATAATCAAAATTTACATACAAAAAAAAATATAATAAACAAATAAAAAAAAAAAAAATTCCGTTTTTGGCGCTTTCTCCACATCATAGGCAGGATCTAGTATTTCTATAGATATCCTTGCGATAGAAACGCCAAATACCCACATTTAGATCATAATAATTGAAATATTGGTAATATTCATGATATAAAAGTCTAGGTAGGCCGTGCGTTGTTTTGACTCGTCAGCTCGTTTCCATACATATATACGCCTATTTATATTGCAATAATCGTTTTATATAATCTATTTCATCGTGCGAATTTCATGGTCCCAAAATTAATTGATTTTATTAAGAAAAAATTTATATGACTTCCCCAAATTTCACATAAAAACATCAAATAATATCGCATTTTCGTCAACTTTTCGACATATAAGGCAAGGCCTAGTGCCTCTGCACATAACCTGCTATAAAAGAACGACGAAAATCGCACAATTACGAAAAAAAATTGACATTTTCATATAACTTAATACATAATAATAATACGGAGCCGCGCGTCGTCGAGTCGCTCGCGCTTGACCGATCTGGATTATAAATCTCATATTTGCGTCTAGTTAGTACAGGCGTAACTTTCTACTGTTTAAATTTTGAAAATTGAAGCTAAATTGATCTATTAAAAATAAAATAATCAAAATTTACATATAAAAAAAAGAATATAATAAACAAATAAAAAAAAAAAAATTTCCGTTTTTGGCGCTTTTTCCACATCATAGGCAGGATCTAGTATTTCTATAGATATCCTTGCGATAGAAACGCCAAATACCCACATTTAGATCATAATAATTGAAATATTGGTAATATTCATGATATAAAAGTCTAGGTAGGCCGTGCGTTGTTTTGACTCGTCAGCTCGTTTCCATACATATATACGCCTATTTATATTGCAATAATCGTTTTATATAATCTATTTCATCGTGCGAATTTCATGGTCCCAAAATTAATTGATTTTATTAAGAAAAAATTTATATGACTTCCCCAAATTTCACATAAAAACATCAAATTATATCGCATTTTCGTCAACTTTTCGACATATAAGGCAAGGCCTAGTGCCTCTGCACATAACCTGCTATAAAAGAACGACGAAAATCGCACAATTACGAAAAAAAATTGACATTTTCATATAACTTAATACATAATAATAATACGGAGCCGCGCGTCGTCGAGTCGCTCGCGCTTGACCGATCTGGATTATAAATCTCATATTTGCGTCTAGTTAGTACAGGCGTAAACTTTCTACTGTTTAAATTTTGAAAATTGAAGCTAAATTGATCTATTAAAAATAAAATAATCAAAATTTACATATAAAAAAAAAATATAATAAACAAATATAAAAATTTTTTTTTTCTTTTATGTCGCTTTCTCCACATCATAGGCAGGATCTAGTATTTCTATAGATATCTTTGCGATAGAAACGCCAAATACCCACATTTAGATCATAATAATTGAAATATTGGTAATATTCATGATATAAAAGTCTAGGTAGGCCGTGCGTTGTTTTGACTCGTCAGCTCGTTTCCATACATATATACGCCTATTTATATTGCAATAATCGTTTTATATTATCTATTTCATCGTGCGAATTTCATGGTCCCAAAATTAATTGATTTTATTAAGAAAAAAATTATATGACTTCCCCAAATTTCACATAAAAACATTAAATTATATCGCATTTTTGTCAACTTTTTGACATATAAGGCAAGGCCTAGTGCCTCTGCACATAACCTGCTATAAAAGAACGACGAAAATCGCACAATTACAAAAAAAAAATTGACATTTTCATATAACTTAATACATAATAATAATACGGAGCCGCGCGTCGTCGAGTCGCTCGCGCTTGACCGATCTGGATTATAAATCTCATATTTGCGTAAAGTTAGTACAGGCGTAACTTTCTACTGTTTAAATTTTGAAAATTGAAGCTTAATTGATCTATTAAAAATAAAATAATCAAAATTTACATATAAAAAAAAAATATAATAAACAAATAAAAAAAATTTTTTTTTCCGTTTTTGGCGCTTTCTCCACATCATAGGCAGGATCTAGTATTTCTATAGATATTCTTGCGATAGAAACGCCAAATACCCACATTTAGATCATAATAATTGAAATATTGGTAATATTCATGATATAAAAGTCTAGGTAGGCCGTGCGTTGTTTTGACTCGTCAGCTCGTTTCCATACATATATACGCCTATTTATATTGCAATAATCGTTTTATATAATCTATTTCATCGTGCGAATTTCATGGTCCCAAAATTAATTGATTTTATTAAGAAAAAATTTATATGACTTCCCCAAATTTCACATAAAAACATCAAATTATATCGCATTTACGTCAACTTTTCGACATATAAGGCAAGGCCTAGTGCCTCTGCACATAACCTGCTATAAAAGAACGACGAAAATCGCACAATTACGAAAAAAAATTGACATTTTCATATAACTTAATACATAATAATAATACGGAGCCGCGCGTCGTCGAGTCGCTCGCGCTTGACCGATCTGCATTATAAATCTCATATTTGCGTCTAGTTAGTACAGGC
Organism: Luffia ferchaultella; assembly: GCA_949709985.1. Taxonomy (NCBI): domain Eukaryota; kingdom Metazoa; phylum Arthropoda; class Insecta; order Lepidoptera; family Psychidae; genus Luffia; species Luffia ferchaultella. Next base: position 45,605 of record CATIXC010000091.1, on the reverse strand, counting down.
GTAACTTTCTACTGTTTAAATTTTGAAAATTGAAGCTAAATTGATCTATTAAAAATAAAATAATCAAAATTTACATATAAAAAAAAAATTTTTTTCCGTTTTTGGCGCTTTCTCCACATCATAGGCAAGATCTAGTATTTCTATAGATATCCTTGCGATAGAAACGCCAAATACCCACATTTAGATCATAATAATTGAAATATTGGTAATATTCATGATATAAAAGTCTAGGTAGGCCGTGCGTTGTTTTGACTCGTCAGCTCGTTTCCATACATATATATGCCTATTTATATTGCAATAATCGTTTTATATAATCTATTTCATCGTGCGAATTTCATGGTCCCAAAATTAATTGATTTTATTAAGAAAAAATTTATGTGACTTCCCCAAATTTCACATAAAAACATCAAATTATATCGCATTTTCGTCAACTTTTCGACATATAAGGCAAGGCCTAGTGCCTCTGCACATAACCTGCTATAAAAGAACGATGAAAATCTCACAATTACGAAAAAAAATTGACATTTTCATATAACTTAATACATAATAATAATACGGAGCCGCGCGTCGTCGAGTCGCTCGCGCTTGACCGATCTGGATTATAAATCTCATATTTGCGTCTAGTTAGTACAGGCGTAACTTTCTACTGTTTAAATTTTGAAAATTGAAGCTAAATTGATCTATTAAAAATAAAATAATCAAAATTTACATATAAAAAAAAATATAATAAACAAATAAAAAAAAAAAAAATTCCGTTTTTGGCGCTTTCTCCACATCATAGGCAGGATCTAGTATTTCTATAGATATCCTTGCGATAGAAACGCCAAATACCCACATTTAGATCATAATAATTGAAATATTGGTAATATTCATGATATAAAAGTCTAGGTAGGCCGTGCGTTGTTTTGACTCGTCAGCTCGTTTCCATACATATATACGCCTATTTATATTGCAATAATCGTTTTATATAATCTATTTCATCGTGCGAATTTCATGGTCCCAAAATAAATTGATTTTATTAAGAAAAAATTTATATGACTTCCCCAAATTTCACATAAAAACATCAAATAATATCGCATTTTCGTCAACTTTTCGACATATAAGGCAAGGCCTAGTGCCTCTGCACATAACCTGCTATAAAAGAACGACGAAAATCGCACAATTACGAAAAAAAATTGACATTTTCATATAACTTAATACATAATAATAATACGGAGCCGCGCGTCGTCGAGTCGCTCGCGCTTGACCGATCTGGATTATAAATCTCATATTTGCGTCTAGTTAGTACAGGCGTAACTTTCTACTGTTTAAATTTTGAAAATTGAAGCTAAATTGATCTATTAAAAATAAAATAATCAAAATTTACATATAAAAAAAAATATAATAAACAAATAAAAAAAAAAAAATTCCGTTTTTGGCGCTTTCTCCACATCATAGGCAGGATCTAGTATTTCTATAGATATCCTTGCGATAGAAACGCCAAATACCCACATTTAGATCATAATAATTGAAATATTGGTAATATTCATGATATAAAAGTCTAGGTAGGCCGTGCGTTGTTTTGACTCGTCAGCTCGTTTCCATACAAATATACGCCTATTTATATTGCAATAATCGTTTTATATAATCTATTTCATCGTGCGAATTTCATGGTCCCAAAATTAATTGATTTTATTAAGAAAAAATTTATATGACTTCCCCAAATTTCACATAAAAACATCAAATTATATCGCATTTTCGTCAACTTTTCGACATATAAGGCAAGGCCTAGTGCCTCTGCACATAACCTGCTATAAAAGAACGACGAAAATCGCACAATTACGAAAAAAAATTGACATTTTCATATAACTTAATACATAATAATAATACGGAGCCGCGCGTCGTCGAGTCGCTCGCGCTTGACCGACCTGGATTATAAATCTCATATTTGCGTCTAGTTAGTACAGGCGTAACTTTCTACTGTTTAAATTTTGAAAATTGAAGCTAAATTGATCTATTAAAAATAAAATAATCAAAATTTACATATAAAAAAAAATTTTTTTTCCGTTTTTATCGCTTTCTCCACATCATAGGAAGGATCTAGTATTTCTATAGATATCCTTGCGATAGAAACGCCAAATACCCACATTTAGATCATAATAATTGAAATATTGGTAATATTCATGATATAAAAGTCTAGGTAGGCCGTGCGTTGTTTTGACTCGTCAGCTCGTTTCCATACATATATACGCCTATTTATATTGCAATAATCGTTTTATATAATCTATTTCATCGTGCGAATTTCATGGTCCCAAAATTAATTGATTTTATTAAGAAAAAATTTATATGACTTCCCCAAATTTCACATAAAAACATCAAATTATATCGCATTTTCGTCAACTTTTCGACATATAAGGCAAGGCCTAGTGCCTCTGCACATAACCTGCTATAAAAGAACGACGAAAATCGCACAATTACGAAAAAAAATTGACATTTTCATATAACTTAATACATAATAATAATACGGAGCCGCGCGTCGTCGAGTCGCTCGCGCTTGACCGATCTGGATTATAAATCTCATATTTGCGTCTAGTTAGTACAGGCGTAAACTTTCTACTGTTTAAATTTTGAAAATTGAAGCTAAATTGATCTATTTAAAATAAAATAATCAAAATTTACATATAAAAAAAAATATAATAAACAAATAAAAAAAAAAATTTTTTTCTTTTATGGCGCTTTCTCCACATCATAGGCAGGATCTAGTATTTCTATAGATATCCTTGCGATAGAAACGCCAAATACCCACATTTAGATCATAATAATTGAAATATTGGTAATATTCATGATATAAAAGTCTAGGTAGGCCGTGCGTTGTTTTGACTCGTCAGCTCGTTTCCATACATATATACGCCTATTTATATTGCAATAATCGTTTTATATAATCTATTTCATCGTGCGAATTTCATGGTCCCAAAATTAATTGATTTTATTAAGAAAAAATTTATATGACTTCCCCAAATTTCACTTTAAAACATTAAATTATATTGCATTTTCGTCAACTTTTCGACATATAAGGCAAAGCCTAGTGCCTCTGCACATAACCTGCTATAAAAGAACGACGAAAATCGCACAATTACGAAAAAAAATTGACATTTTCATATAACTTAATACATAATAATAATACGGAGCCGCGCGTCGTCGAGTCGCTCGCGCTTGACCGATCTGGATTATAAATCTCATATTTGCGTCTAGTTAGTACAGGCGTAACTTTCTACTGTTTAAATTTTGAAAATTGAAGCTAAATTTATCTATTAAAAATAAAATAATCAAAATTTACATATAAAAAAAAAATATAATAAACAAATAAAAAAAATTTTTTTTCCGTTTTTGGCGCTTTCTCCACATCATAGGCAGGATCTAGTATTTCTATAGATATCCTTGCGATAGAAACGCCAAATACCCACATTTAGATCATAATAATTGAAATATTGGTAATATTCATGATATAAAAGTCTAGGTAGGCCGTGCGTTGTTTTGACTCGTCAGCTCGTTTCCATACATATATACGCCTATTTATATTGCAATAATCGTTTTATATAATCTATTTCATCGTGCGAATTTCATGGTCCCAAAATTAATTGATTTTATTAAGAAAAAATTTATATGACTTCCCCAAATTTCACTTTAAAACATTAAATTATATTGCATTTTCGTCAACTTTTCGACATATAAGGCAAGACCTAGTGCCTCTGCACATAACCTGCTATAAAAGAACGACGAAAATCGCACAATTACGAAAAAAAATTGACATTTTCATATAACTTAATACATAATAATAATACGGAGCCGCGCGTCGTCGAGTCGCTCGCGCTTGACCGATCTGGATTATAAATCTCATATTTGCGTCTAGTTAGTACAGGCGTAACTTTCTACTGTTTAAATTATGAAAATTGAAGCTAAATTGATCTATTAAAAATAATATAATCAAAATTTACATATAAAAAAAAATATAATAAACAAATAAAAAAAAATTTTATCTGTTTTTGGCGCTTTCTCCACATCATAGGCAGGATCTAGTATTTCTATAGATATCCTTGCGATAGAAACGCCAAATACCCACATTTAGATCATAATAATTGAAATATTGGTAATATTCATGATATAAAAGTCTAGGTAGGCCGTGCGTTGTTTTGACTCGTCAGCTCGTTTCCATACATATATATGCCTATTTATATTGCAATAATCGTTTTATATAATCTATTTCATCGTGCGAATTTCATGGTCCCAAAATTAATTGATTTTATTAAGAAAAAATTTATATGACTTCCCCAAATTTCACATAAAAACATCAAATTATATCGCATTTTCGTCAACTTTTCGACATATAAGGCAAGGCCTAGTGCCTCTGCACATAACCTGCTATAAAAGAACGATGAAAATCTCACAATTACGAAAAAAAATTGACATTTTCATATAACTTAATACAAAATAATAATACGGAGCCGCGCGTCGTCGAGTCGCTCGCGCTTGACCGATCTGGATTATAAATCTCATATTTGCGTCTAGTTAGTACAGGCGTAACTTTCTACTGTTTAAATTTTGAAAATTGAAGCTAAATTGACCTATTAAAAATAAAATAATCAAAATTTACATAAAAAAAAAATTTTTTTTTCCGTTTTTGGCGCTTTCTCCACATCATAGGCAAGATCTAGTATTTCTATAGATATCCTTGCGATAGAAACGCCAAATACCCACATTTAGATCATAATAATTGAAATATTGGTAATATTCATGATATAAAAGTCTAGGTAGGCCGTGCGTTGTTTTGACTCGTCAGCTCGTTTCCATACATATATATGCCTATTTATATTGCAATAATCGTTTTATATAATCTATTTCATCGTGCGAATTTCATGGTCCCAAAATTAATTGATTTTATTAAGAAAAAATTTATATGACTTCCCCAAATTTCACATAAAAACATCAAATTATATCGCATTTTCGTCAACTTTTCGACATATAAGGCAAGGCCTAGTGCCTCTGCACATAACCTGCTATAAAAGAACGATGAAAATCTCACAATTACGAAAAAAAATTGACATTTTCATATAACTTAATACATAATAATAATACGGAGCCGCGCGTCGTCGAGTCGCTCGCGCTTGACCGATCTGGATTATAAATCTCATATTTGCGTCTAGTTAGTACAGGCGTAACTTTCTACTGTTTAAATTTTGAAAATTGAAGCTAAATTGATCTATTAAAAATAAAATAATCAAAATTTACATATAAAAAAAAGAATATAATAAACAAATAAAAAAAAAAAAATTTCCGTTTTTGGCGCTTTTTCCACATCATAGGCAGGATCTAGTATTTCTATAGATATCCTTGCGATAGAAACGCCAAATACCCACATTTAGATCATAATAATTGAAATATTGGTAATATTCATGATATAAAAGTCTAGGTAGGCCGTGCGTTGTTTTGACTCGTCAGCTCGTTTCCATACATATATATGCCTATTTATATTGCAATAATCGTTTTATATAATCTATTTCATCGTGCGAATTTCATGGTCCCAAAATTAATTGATTTTATTAAGAAAAAATTTATATGACTTCCCCAAATTTCACATAAAAACATCAAATTATATCGCATTTTCGTCAACTTTTCGACATATAAGGCAAGGCCTAGTGCCTCTGCACATAACCTGCTATAAAAGAACGATGAAAATCTCACAATTACGAAAAAAAATTGACATTTTCATATAACTTAATACAAAATAATAATACGGAGCCGCGCGTCGTCGAGTCGCTCGCGCTTGACCGATCTGGATTATAAATCTCATATTTGCGTCTAGTTAGTACAGGCGTAACTTTCTACTGTTTAAATTTTGAAAATTGAAGCTAAATTGATCTATTAAAAATAAAATAATCAAAATTTACATATAAAAAAAAATTTTTTTTCCGTTTTTGGCGCTTTCTCCACATCATAGGCAAGATCTAGTATTTCTATAGATATCCTTGCGATAGAAACGCCAAATACCCACATTTAGATCATAATAATTGAAATATTGGTAATATTCATGATATAAAAGTCTAGGTAGGCCGTGCGTTGTTTTGACTCGTCAGCTCGTTTCCATACATATATACGCCTATTTATATTGCAATAATCGTTTTATATAATCTATTTCATCGTGCGAATTTCATGGTCCCAAAATAAATTGATTTTATTAAGAAAAAATTTATATGACTTCCCCAAATTTCACATAAAAACATCAAATAATATCGCATTTTCGTCAACTTTTCGACATATAAGGCAAGGCCTAGTGCCTCTGCACATAACCTGCTATAAAAGAACGACGAAAATCGCACAATTACGAAAAAAAATTGACATTTTCATATAACTTAATACATAATAATAATACGGAGCCGCGCGTCGTCGAGTCGCTCGCGCTTGACCGATCTGGATTATAAATCTCATATTTGCGTCTAGTTAGTACAGGCGTAACTTTCTACTGTTTAAATTTTGAAAATTGAAGCTAAATTGATCTATTAAAAATAAAATAATCAAAATTTACATATAAAAAAAATATAATAAACAAATAAAAAAAAAAAAAATTCCGTTTTTGGCGCTTTCTCCACATCATAGGCAGGATCTAGTATTTCTATAGATATCCTTGCGATAGAAACGCCAAATACCCACATTTAGATCATAATAATTGAAATATTGGTAATATTCATGATATAAAAGTCTAGGTAGGCCGTGCGTTGTTTTGACTCGTCAGCTCGTTTCCATACAAATATACGCCTATTTATATTGCCATAATCGTTTTATATAATCTATTTCATCGTGCGAATTTCATGGTCCCAAAATTAATTGATTTTATTAAGAAAAAATTTATATGACTTCCCCAAATTTCACATAAAAACATCAAATTATATCGCATTTTCGTCAACTTTTCGACATATAAGGCAAGGCCTAGTGCCTCTGCACATAACCTGCTATAAAAGAACGACGAAAATCGCACAATTACGAAAAAAAATTGACATTTTCATATAACTTAATACATAATAATAATACGGAGCCGCGCGTCGTCGAGTCGCTCGCGCTTGACCGACCTGGATTATAAATCTCATATTTGCGTCTAGTTAGTACAGGCGTAACTTCCTACTGTTTAAATTTTGAAAATTGAAGCTAAATTGATCTATTAAAAATAAAATAATCAAAATTTACATATAAAAAAAAATTTTTTTTCCGTTTTTATCGCTTTCTCCACATCATAGGAAGGATCTAGTATTTCTATAGATATCCTTGCGATAGAAACGCCAAATACCCACATTTAGATCATAATAATTGAAATATTGGTAATATTCATGATATAAAAGTCTAGGTAGGCCGTGCGTTGTTTTGACTCGTCAGCTCGTTTCCATACATATATACGCCTATTTATATTGCAATAATCGTTTTATATAATCTATTTCATCGTGCGAATTTCATGGTCCCAAAATTAATTGATTTTATTAAGAAAAAATTTATATGACTTCCCCAAATTTCACATAAAAACATCAAATTATATCGCATTTTCGTCAACTTTTCGACATATAAGGCAAGGCCTAGTGCCTCTGCACATAACCTGCTATAAAAGAACGACGAAAATCGCACAATTACGAAAAAAAATTGACATTTTCATATAACTTAATACATAATAATAATACGGAGCCGCGCGTCGTCGAGTCGCTCGCGCTTGACCGATCTGGATTATAAATCTCATATTTGCGTCTAGTTAGTACAGGCGTAAACTTTCTACTGTTTAAATTTTGAAAATTGAAGCTAAATTGATCTATTAAAAATAAAATAATCAAAATTTACATATAAAAAAAAATATAATAAACAAATAAAAAAAAAATTTTTTTTCTTTTATGGCGCTTTCTCCACATCATAGGCAGGATCTAGTATTTCTATAGATATCCTTGCGATAGAAACGCCAAATACCCACATTTAGATCATAATAATTGAAATATTGGTAATATTCATGATATAAAAGTCTAGGTAGGCCGTGCGTTGTTTTGACTCGTCAGCTCGTTTCCATACATATATACGCCTATTTATATTGCAATAATCGTTTTATATAATCTATTTCATCGTGCGAATTTCATGGTCCCAAAATTAATTGATTTTATTAAGAAAAAATTTATATGACTTCCCCAAATTTCACTTTAAAACATCAAATTATATTGCATTTTCGTCAACTTTTCGACATATAAGGCAAAGCCTAGTGCCTCTGCACATAACCTGCTATAAAAGAACGACGAAAATCGCACAATTACGAAAAAAAATTGACATTTTCATATAACTTAATACATAATAATAATACGGAGCCGCGCGTCGTCGAGTCGCTCGCGCTTGACCGATCTGGATTATAAATCTCATATTTGCGTCTAGTTAGTACAGGCGTAACTTTCTACTGTTTAAATTTTGAAAATTGAAGCTAAATTTATCTATTAAAAATAAAATAATCAAAATTTACATATAAAAAAAAAAATATAATAAACAAATAAAAAAAATTTTTTTTCCGTTTTTGGCGCTTTCTCCACATCATAGGCAGGATCTAGTATTTCTATAGATATCCTTGCGATAGAAACGCCAAATACCCACATTTAGATCATAATAATTGAAATATTGGTAATATTCATGATATAAAAGTCTAGGTAGGCCGTGCGTTGTTTTGACTCGTCAGCTCGTTTCCATACATATATACGCCTATTTATATTGCAATAATCGTTTTATATAATCTATTTCATCGTGCGAATTTCATGGTCCCAAAATTAATTGATTTTATTAAGAAAAAATTTATATGACTTCCCCAAATTTCACTTTAAAACATTAAATTATATTGCATTTTCGTCAACTTTTCGACATATAAGGCAAGGCCTAGTGCCTCTGCACATAACCTGCTATAAAAGAACGACGAAAATCGCACAATTACGAAAAAAAATTGACATTTTCATATAACTTAATACATAATAATAATACGGAGCCGCGCGTCGTCGAGTCGCTCGCGCTTGACCGATCTGGATTATAAATCTCATATTTGCGTCTAGTTAGTACAGGCGTAACTTTCTACTGTTTAAATTATGAAAATTGAAGCTAAATTGATCTATTAAAAATAATATAATCAAAATTTACATATAAAAAAAAATATAATAAACAAATAAAAAAAAAATTTTATCCGTTTTTGGCGCTTTCTCCACATCATAGGCAGGATCTAGTATTTCTATAGATATCCTTGCGATAGTAACGCCAAATACCCACATTTAGATCATAATAATTGAAATATTGGTAATATTCATGATATAAAAGTCTAGGTAGGCCGTGCGTTGTTTTGACTCGTCAGCTCGTTTCCATACATATATATGCCTATTTATATTGCAATAATCGTTTTATATAATCTATTTCATCGTGCGAATTTCATGGTCCCAAAATTAATTGATTTTATTAAGAAAAAATTTATATGACTTCCCCAAATTTCACATAAAAACATCAAATTATATCGCATTTTCGTCAACTTTTCGACATATAAGGCAAGGCCTAGTGCCTCTGCACATAACCTGCTATAAAAGAACGATGAAAATCTCACAATTACGAAAAAAAATTGACATTTTCATATAACTTAATACAAAATAATAATACGGAGCCGCGCGTCGTCGAGTCGCTCGCGCTTGACCGATCTGGATTATAAATCTCATATTTGCGTCTAGTTAGTACAGGCGTAACTTTCTACTGTTTAAATTTTGAAAATTGAAGCTAAATTGATCTATTAAAAATAAAATAATCAAAATTTACATATAAAAAAAAAATATAATAAACAAATAAAAAAAAATTTTTTTTCCGTTTTTGGCGCTTTCTCCACATCATAGGCAAGATCTAGTATTTCTATAGATATCCTTGCGATAGAAACGCCAAATACCCACATTTAGATCATAATAATTGAAATATTGGTAATATTCATGATATAAAAGTCTAGGTAGGCCGTGCGTTGTTTTGACTCGTCAGCTCGTTTCCATATATATATACGCCTATTTATATTGCAATAATCGTTTTATATAATCTATTTCATCGTGCGAATTTCATGGTCCCAAAATTAATTGATGTTATTAAGAAAAAATTTATATGACTTCCCCAAATTTCACATAAAAACATCAAATTATATCGCATTTTCGTCAACTTTTCGACATATAAGGCAAGGCCTAGTGCCTCTGCACATAACCTGCTATAAAAGAACGACGAAAATCGCACAATTACGAAAAAAATTGACATTTTCATATAACTTAATACATAATAATAATACGGAGCCGCGCGTCGTCGAGTCGCTCGCGCTTGACCGATCTGGATTATAAATCTCATATTTGCGTCTAGTTAGTACAGGCGTAACTTTCTACTGTTTAAATTTTGAAAATTGAAGCTAAATTGATCTATTAAAAATAAAATAATCAAAATTTACATATAAAAAAAATTTTTTTTTCCGTTTTTGGCGCTTTCTCCAAATCATAGGCAAGATCTAGTATTTCTATAGATATCCTTGCGATAGAAACGCCAAATACCCACATTTAGATCATAATAATTGAAATATTGGTAATATTCATGATATAAAAGTCTAGGTAGGCCGTGCGTTGTTTTGACTCGTCAGCTCGTTTCCATACATATATACGCCTATTTATATTGCAATAATCGTTTTATATAATCTATTTCATCGTGCGAATTTCATGGTCCCAAAATTAATTGATTTTATTAAGAAAAAATTTATATGACTTCCCCAAATTTCACATAAAAACATCAAATTATATCGCATTTTCGTCAACTTTTCGACATATAAGGCAAGGCCTAGTGCCTCTGCACATAACCTGCTATAAAAGAACGACGAAAATCGCACAATTACGAAAAAAAATTGACAATTTCATATAACTTAATACATAATAATAATACGGAGCCGCGCGTCGTCGAGTCGCTCGCGCTTGACCGATCTGGATTATAAATCTCATATTTGCGTCTAGTTAGTACAGGCGTAAACTTTCTACTGTTTAAATTTTGAAAATTGAAGCTAAATTGATCTATTAAAAATAAAATAATCAAAATTTACATATAAAAAAAAATATAATAAACAAATAAAAAAAAAATTTTTTTTCTTTTATGGCGCTTTCTCCACATCATAGGCAGGATCTAGTATTTCTATAGATATCCTTGCGATAGAAACGCCAAATACCCACATTTAGATCATAATAATTGAAATATTGGTAATATTCATGATATAAAAGTCTAGGTAGGCCGTGCGTTGTTTTGACTCGTCAGCTCGTTTCCATACATATATACGCCTATTTATATTGCAATAATCGTTTTATATAATCTATTTCATCGTGTGAATTTCATGGTCCCAAAATTAATTGATTTTATTAAGAAAAAATTTATATGACTTCCCCAAATTTCACATAAAAACATCAAATTATATCGCATTTTCGTCAACTTTTCGACATATAAGGCAAGGCCTAGTGCCTCTGCACATAACCTGCTATAAAAGAACGACGAAAATCGCACAATTACGAAAAAAAATTGACATTTTCATATAACTTAATACATAATAATAATACGGAGCCGCGCGTCGTCGAGTCGCTCGCGCTTGACCGATCTGGATTATAAATCTCATATTTGAGTCTAGTTAGTACAGGCGTAACTTTCTACTGTATAAATTTTGAAAATTGAAGCTAAATTGATCTATTAAAAATAAAATAATCAAAATTTACATACAAAAATAAAATATAATAAACAAATAAAAAAAAAATTTTTTTCCGTTTTTGGCGCTTTCTCCACATCATAGGAAGGATCTAGTATTTCTATAGATATCCTTGCGATAGAAACGCCAAATAACCACATTTAGATCATTATAATTGAAATATTGGTAATATTCATGATATAAAAGTCTAGGTAGGCCGTGCGTTGTTTTGACTCGTCAGCTCGTTTCCATACATATATACGCCTATTTATATTGCAATAATCGTTTTATATAATCTATTTCAACGTGCGAATTTCATGGTCCCAAAATTAATTGATTTTATTAAGAAAAAATTTATATGACTTCCCCAAATTTCACATAAAAACATCAAATTATATCGCATTTACGTCAACTTTTCGACATATAAGGCAAGGCCTAGTGCCTCTGCACATAACCTGCTATAAAAGAACGACGAAAATCGCACAATTACGAAAAAAAATTGACATTTTCATATAACTTAATACATAATAATAATACGGAGCCGCGCGTCGTCGAGTCGCTCGCGCTTGACCGACCTGGATTATAAATCTCATATTTGCGTCTAGTTAGTACAGGCGTAACTTTCTACTGTTTAAATTTTGAAAATTGAAACTTAATTGATCTATTAAAAATAAAATAATCAAAATTTACATATAAAAATAAAATATAATAAACAAATAAAAAAAATTTTTTTTTCCGTTTTTGGCGCTTTCTCCACATCATAGGCAGGATCTAGTATTTCTATAGATATTCTTGCGATAGAAACGCCAAATACCCACATTTAGATCATAATAATTGAAATATTGGTAATATTCATGATATAAAAGTCTAGGTAGGCCGTGCGTTGTTTTGACTCGTCAGCTCGTTTCCATACAAATATACGCCTATTTATATTGCAATAATCGTTTATTATAATCTATTTCATCGTGCGAATTTCATGGTCCCAAAATTAATTGATTTTATTAAGAAAAAATTTATATGACTTCCCCAAATTTCACATAAAAACATCAAATTATATCGCATTTTCGTCAACTTTTCGACATATAAGGCAAGGCCTAGTGCCTCTGCACATAACCTGCTATAAAAGAACGACGAAAATCGCACAATTACGAAAAACAATTGACATTTTCATATAACTTAATACATAATAATAATACGGAGCCGCGCGTCGTCGAGTCGCTCGCGCTTGACCGACCTGGATTATAAATCTCATATTTGCGTCTAGTTAGTACAGGCGTAACTTTCTACTGTTTAAATTTTGAAAATTGAAGCTAAATTGATCTATTAAAAATAAAATAATCAAAATTTACATATAAAAAAATTTTTTTTTTCCGTTTTTGGCGCTTTCTCCACATCATAGGAAGGATCTAGTACTTCTATAGATATCCTTGCGATAGAAACGCCAAATACCCACATTTAGATCATAATAATTGAAATATTGGTAATATTCATGATATAAAAGTCTAGGTAGGCCGTGCGTTGTTTTGACTCGTCAGCTCGTTTCCATACATATATACGCCTATTTATATTGCAATAATCGTTTTATATAATCTATTTCATCGTGCGAATTTCATGGTCCCAAAATTAATTGATTTTATTAAGAAAAAATTTATATGACTTCCCCAAATTTCACTTTAAAACATTAAATTATATTGCATTTTCGTCAACTTTTCGACATATAAGGCAAGGCCTAGTGCCTCTGCACATAACCTGCTATAAAAGAACGACGAAAATTGCACAATTACGAAAAAAAATTTACATTTTCATATAACTTAATACATAATAGTAATACGGAGCCGCGCGTCGTCGAGTCGCTCGCGCTTGACCGATCTGGATTATAAATCTCATATTTGCGTCTAGTTAGTACAGGCGTAACTTTCTACTGTTTAAATTTTGAAAATTGAAGCTAAATTGATCTATTAAAAATAAAATAATCAAAATTTACATATAAAAAAAAATATATAATCAACAAATAAAAAAAAAATTTTTTTTCGTTTTTGGCGCTTTCTCCACATCATAGGCAGGATCTAGTATTTCTATAGATATCCTTGCGATAGAAACGCCAAATACCTACATTTAGATCATAATAATTGAAATATTGGTAATATTCATGATATAAAAGTCTAGGTAGGCCGTGCGTTGTTTTGACTCGTCAGCTCGTTTCCATACATGTATACGCCTATTTATATTGCAATAATCGTTTTATATAATCTATTTCATCGTGCGAATTTCATGGTCCCAAAATTAATTGATTTTATTAAGAAAAAATTTATATTACTTCCCCAAATTTCACATAAAAACATCAAATTATATCGCATTTTCGTCAACTTTTCGACATATAAGGCAAGGCCTAGTGCCTCTGCACATAACCTGCTATAAAAGAACGACGAAAATCGCACAATTACGAAAAAAAATTGACATTTTCATATAACTTAATACATATTAATAATACGGAGCCGCGCGTCGTCGAGTCGCTCGCGCTTGACCGATCTGGATTATAAATCTCATATTTGCGTCTAGTTAGTACAGGCGTAACTTTCTACTGTATAAATTTTGAAAATTGAAGCTAAATTGATCTATTAAAAATAAAATAATCAAAATTTACATATAAAAAAAAATATTATAAACAAATAAAAAAAAAATTTTTTTTCGGTTTTAGCGCTTTCTCTACATCATAGGCAGGATCTAGTATTTCTATAGATATCCTTGCGATAGAAACGCCAAATACCCACATTAAGATCATAATAATTGAAATATTGGTAATATTCATGATATAAAAGTCTAGGTAGGCCGTGCGTTGTTTTGACTCGTCAGCTCGTTTCCATACATATATACGCCTATTTATATTGCAATAATCATTTTATATAATCTATTTCATCGTGCGAATTTCATGGTCCCAAAATTAATTGATTTTATTAAGAAAAAATTTATATGACTTCCCCAAATTTCACATAAAAACATCAAATTATATCGCATTTTCTTCAACTTTTCGACATATAAGGCAAGGCCTAGTGCCTCTGCACATAACCTGCTATAAAAGAACGACGAAAATCGCACAATTACGAAAAAAAATTGACATTTTCATATAACTTAATACATAATAATAATACGGAGCCGCGCTTCGTCGAGTCGCTCGCGCTTGACCGATCTGGATTATAAATCTCATATTTGCGTCTAGTTAGTATAGGCGTAACTTTCTACTGTTTAAATTTTGAAAATTGAAGCTAAATTGATCTATTAAAAATAAAATAATCAAAATTTACATATAAAAAAAAATATAATAAACAAATAAAAAAAAAAAATTTTTCCGTTTTTGGCGCTTTCTCCACATCATAGGCAGGATCTTGTATTTCTATAGATATCCTTGCGATATAAAACGCCAAATAACCACATTTAGATCATAATAATTGAAATATTGGTAATATTCATGATATAAAAGTCTAGGTAGGCCGTGCGTTGTTTTGACTCGTCAGCTCGTTTCCATACATATATACGCCTATTTATATTGCAATAATCGTTTTATATAATCTATTTCATCGTGCGAATTTCATGGTCCCAAAATTAATTGATTTTATTAAGAAAAAATTTATATGACTTCCCCAAATTTCACATAAAAACATCAAATTATATCGCATTTTCGTCAACTTTTCGACATATAAGGCAAGGCCTAGTGCCTCTGCACATAACCTGCTGTAAAAGAACGACGAAAATCGCACAATTACGAAAAAAAATGACATTTTCATATAACTTAATACATAATAATAATACGGAGCCGCGCGTCGTCGAGTCGCTCGCGCTTGACCGATCTGGATTATAAATCTCATATTTGCGTCTAGTTAGTACAGGCGTAACTTTCTACTGTTTAAATTTTGAAAATTGAAGCTAAATTGATCTATTAAAAATAAAATAATCAAAATTTACATATAAAAAAAATAATATAATAAACAAATAAAAAAAAAAATTTTTTCCGTTTTTGGCGCTTTCTCCACATCATAGGCAGGATCTAGTATTTCTATAGATATCCTTCATGGAATTAATTAATAAAAGACTTCATAGAAATACACGCACTATAATTTATTAATAAAGATTTTAGTTCAAGCACAAGGTGACATGACAAGTAGAAAACGTGAAGTGTGTAACGGAGGACACCAGACAAAGAACAGACAGAACACTGCCATACGTAGAGTAAATATAGCAGTGCAAATCAATCAGGCGCTTTGCGTTCATATATTTATTCAACATCCTCCCCTGGACGCAAACCCATTGCTCTGACAAAATCTTGATGCTTCACTCGATGCAGTCCTTTCGTCAACACGTCAGCAATCATATCTTCTGTGCTTTTATACTTCACATGGATTTGCTTGGCTGCAACCTTTTCTTTCACGAAGTGATAGCGGACATCAATGTGTTTACTTCTTGCATGAAAAGCGTCGGACCCTGAAAGACTGATGGCACTTTGATTGTCACAGAACATAATTAATGGTATACCTGCAAGATTAGGCGAATATTCTTCTTCAAGCTGTTTGAGCCACAGTGCCTCTTGTGTGGCTGTGGCCAGAGACATGTACTCTGCTTCAGTACTAGATAATGCAACCGTTTGCTGTCTTTTTGAATTCCAGCTGATTGAAGCACCTTGAAAAAGAAATAGATATCCTGTCGTGGATCTTCGGTCTACACAGTCAGTTGCCCAGTTAGCATCACAATATCCGGTTATATTTGTACTGTCGCTCTTGAAGGTAAGTTTCAAGTCAATCGTTCCTCTTAAATATCTTAATATTCTTTTGACCGCTACCCAGTGCTGTGTTGTAGGGTTATTGTTGAACCTGCTCACTGAACTGACAGAAAAAGTGATATCTGGACGTGTACATTGTGATAAGTATAACAAGCACCCAACGGCTTCTTGATATGGTACGTTTTTTAGTACTTCACTTTCATTTTCAGCCTTTTTAAGTTGTATTCCTGGATCATAGGGAGTAGGCACGGGCTTGCAATCATCCATTCCAAACCTGATCAAAATTTTCTTTATATATAGTGATTGATCTAAAGATATTTCATTTGATTTTTCATTTTGTGTTATTCTAAATCCAATACACTGTTTTGTTGTACCCAAATCCTTCATATTAAATTTTTCTTTTAATTTTCTTTTTATTTGTACAGCAGTCTCTTCACAATTAAATAAAAATAATAGATCGTCAACATAAACTGTTATGAACAAAATATCATTTTCATTCTGTATGTTGTAATAAATACAGGGGTCTACTTCGGATCGAATCATACCTATTCTTAACAGCACCGCATTTAACTTTTTATTCCACTGGCGACTCGCTTGTTTTAATCCATACAAAGCTTTGTTCAGACGACATGCTTTATTTTCTACTTCGTAGCAAGGTGGTAAGGACATGTAGAGCTCTTCTTCAATTTCTCCCTGTAAAAACGCTGATATTGCGTCCATCTGATGTATCGTAAACTTATATTTTGTTGCTAAGCCAATTAAATATCTTATTGATGAATAACGAACCACTGGTGCATATACATCGTTGTAATCGACTCCTTTTATTTGCTTATATCCTTTTATGACAAGGCGAGCTTTATATTGGATTATCTTTCCCTTTTCATCTCTTTTGGTTTTGTAAACCCATCTACATGGAATTACTTTCTTGTTCACTGGTGTGTCAACAATGGTCCAGGTTTTATTGTCTATTAGTGATTGATATTCTTTACCCATTGCTTCTTTCCATAAATCGGCTTTGTCACTATTTAATGCCTCAAAGTGACTTTGCGGATCTTCATCTAGTAAACTTGTAGCAAAATCGCCATTAACGCTTAACAGTGATATGTGATTGGGACTATCATCGTCACCTGCATCGTCGTCGTAGACATTCCTATGCCGCATTCTGAGGTTTATACTTTCCGGAGTGCTTGGTAAGTATGTTTCATCATTTGGATCATCATATGAGCTCGAGCTGTCCGTAATAATTTCCGGTGATATATTTTCTACAGATATGTTTGGAATTACTTCATTTTCATGTAGGTTACTATCGAAAGTTTCTTCTACTTTATTTATTTCAGATAGCGGTAAGTATATTTTATTTTCTTTATTATTAATTTCATCATTTTCCTTAGTATTAATTTTACATAAATTTTTATTTTCAGGTTCTATGTTATCAACACTTTCTTGATTTTGTATACTAATAATTTTGTTTCTTTTTACAGTGGCCTCTAGGAATACGACGTCCCTGCTCATCACTACATTCTTGGTTTTCGGATCAATGAATCGGTAGCCTTTAGTACATTCGCTGTATCCAATGAATATTAACTCACGTGACTTTGTATCAAATTTTTGTCGCTTTTGTTTAGGTACGTGCACCATTGCTTTGCAACCAAATATCCTCAAATGGCTCAAATCTGGTTTGGAGCCTGTCCATACTTCATGCGGAGTGGTGTTAGAAAGTGCTTGAGTAGGCGAACGGTTTATGATGTAGGCAGCTGACCCAACGGCCTCCGCCCAGTACTCCTTCTGCAAGTTAGCATTAAATAACATGCATTTACCTCGTTCTACTAGTGTACGATTCATTCTCTCACTCACTCCATTCTGCTCCGGCGAATATGGGTTGCTAGTTTGGTGTTTTATGCCAAAATGTTTCAAATATTTGTCAAAATTATTATTTAAATATTCCTTGCCATTGTCACTTCGTAAAGTTTTAATTTTTCTATTTAATTCGTTCTCCACTCTATTTTTAAATTCTATGAACTTTTCTAGAACATCTGATTTATTTTTTAAAAAATATACGAATACTTTTCGTGAGTAGTCATCAATAAAGGTTAAAAAGTACCTTGCTCCTCCAAGAGATACATTCTCCATCGGTCCACAAACGTCAGAGTGGATGAGCTCTAGCAGATCAGCTGCCCGGGAGCCTTTATGGTTGAACGGTTGCCTGGTTTGCTTCGCTTCCAGACAAGAGGTGCAAATACTATATTCCTTTTGCGGTGACAATTTAATTCCAGTAGCAAGATCTGAAAGCTTATGCAGGTCATGAAAATTTAGGTGTCCCATTCTTTGATGCCAAAGATAAGTGTCTCCAGTCGGAGCTATCAGTGCCTGTCCACTA
Organism: Luffia ferchaultella; assembly: GCA_949709985.1. Taxonomy (NCBI): domain Eukaryota; kingdom Metazoa; phylum Arthropoda; class Insecta; order Lepidoptera; family Psychidae; genus Luffia; species Luffia ferchaultella. The sequence continues at coordinate 26,711 of CATIXC010000091.1, read as the reverse complement.
CGGTAAGTATTTAACTTATAAGTGTCATTTATCAATTTTGCCTCGGCCACTATTTGACCTTTTATATTTTTTAATTGACAACCGTTACTGTTGAACTCAACTTTACAGCCACTCTTCACTATTTTACTGACTGAGAGTAAGTTAGTTGATAATTCAGGAACATATAATACATTTCTTACCTGTATACAATCAGCGGTGCCCGTGTTTTTATTTTGTATTTTTAAAATGACATCACCGCAACTTTCTACTTGCAGTATTTTATTATTGGCAATTCTGATACTCTGTACAGGTGGTGCTATTTCATTCTCAAGCCAGTTTCGATGCATTGTCATGTGTGCAGAGGCGCCAGAATCTACATACCAGTTCAAGGCATCATTCAGTGTGTTAGCTGAGAAAGCAGCAACATAACCATTATTTCCACTATCTTGCTTCTTGTTTTTAAACCAACATTGTTTACTAACATGGCCATGCTTATTGCAATTATAGCAACGGGGCCCTTTTGGCTTATTTGTGTAGCTTTCTTTGTTCTTGTAGGATTTTTTATAGGGTTTTGTATAAAAAGCAGTAGTGTCAACATTTTTTACTTCTTGTAAAAGCTTAGTTTTAATCATATCCGCACTAATTTTTATACCGGAACTCTCTATACCCATTATCATTGGCTTGTATTGATCGGGCAAGCCAGCTAACATTAAAGTACCAAGCCATTCGTCATCTACATTGAAATTAATATTTCTCAATTTATGCGCTGATGTCATGATTTTATTGACATAATCTTCTACGCTTGTGCTTGATTCTAGATTTGTATTAATCAGATCTCTAAGAAGTCCAACTCTCCGGAGCAAACCCGAGTCTTCGAATGCTTGAGATAAATTATTCCATACCTGTATAGCGGTTGTTGCATCTTGAACGTGCACATATACTTGTGGATCTAATGACAAAATTATTTTTGACCTTGCTTTGGTGTCCTTTTTTTTATCCACGGCGGTACCCGGTGATATACAGTCCCATAGATCATCGTGTTCCAAAAGTGCCTGTATTGCAAATTTCCACGTATTGTAGTTCTCTCTTCCCGTTAGTTTTGGAATAGTTATCATATTTGTAGACATTTTATATGATTTTCGAAAAATTTTTTTTTTTTTTTTTGCTGGAAAAAAAATCTACCTACGAAAAATAAGGTTAAGTATTTTTGCAAACTGATATCACTATTTTATTACTTTATTACGTTAAAACTACACAGGTACGGGACGGCCCATAACCTCATGGAATTAATTAATAAAAGACTTCATAGAAATACACGCACTATAATTTATTAATAAAGATTTTAGTTCAAGCACAAGGTGACATGACAAGTAGAAAAGGTGAAGTGTGTAACGGAGGACACAAGACAAAGAACAGACAGAACACTGCCATACGTAGAGTAAATATAGCAGTGCAAATCAATCAGGCGCTTTGCGTTCATATATTTATTCAACAATCCTTGCGATAGAAACGCCAAATAACCACATTTAGATCATAATAATTGAAATATTGGTAATATTCATGATATAAAAGTCTAGGTAGGCCGTGCGTTGTTTTGACTCGTCAGCTCGTTTCCATACATATATACGCCTATTTATATTGCAATAATCGTTTTATATAATCTATTTCATCGTGCGAATTTCATGGTCCCAAAATTAATTGATTTTATTAAGAAAAAATTTATATGACTTCCCCAAATTTCACATAAAAACATCAAATTATATCGCATTTTCGTCAACTTTTCGACATATAAGGCAAGGCCTAGTGCCTCTGCACAAAACCTGCTATAAAAGAACGACGAAAATCGCACAATTACGAAAAAAAATTGACATTTTCATATAACTTAATACATAATAATAATACGGAGCCGCGCGTCGTCGAGTCGCTCGCGCTTGACCGATCTGGATTATAAATCTCATATTTGCGTCTATTTAGTACAGGCGTAACTTTCTACTGTTTAAATTTTGAAAACTGAAGCTAAATTGATCTATTAAAAATAAAATAATCAAAATTTACATATAAAAAAAAAATATAATAAACAAATAAAAAAAAAATTTTTTTTATTCGTTTTTGGCGCTTTCTCTACATCATAGGCAGGATCTAGTATTTCTATAGATATCCTTGCGATAGAAACGCCAAATACCCACATTTAGATCATAATAATTGAAATATTGGTAATATTCATGATATAAAAGTCTAGGTAGGCCGTGCGTTGTTTTGACTCGTCAGCTCGTTTCCATACATATTTACGCCTATTTATATTGCAATAATCGTTTTATATAATCCATTTCATCGTGCGAATTTCATGGTCCCAAAATTAATTGATTTTATTAAGAAAAAATTTATATGACTTCCCCAAATTTCACATAAAAACATCAAATTATATCGCATTTTCGTCAACTTTTCGACATATAAGGCAAGGCCTAGTGCCTCTGCACATAACCTGCTATAAAAGAACGACGAAAATCGCACAATTACGAAAAAAATTGACATTTTCATATAACTTAATACATAATAATAATACGGAGCCGCGCGTCGTCGAGTCGCTCGCGCTTGACCGATCTGGATTATAAATCTCATATTTGCGTCTAGTTAGTACAGGCGTAACTTTCTACTGTTTAAATTTTGAAAATTGAAGCTAAATTGATCTATTAAAAATAAAATAATCAAAATTTACATATAAAAAAAAAAATATAATAAACAAATAAAAAAAAAAAAATTTCCGTTTTTGGCGCTTTTTCCACATCATAGGCAGGATCTAGTATTTCTATAGATATCCTTGCGATAGTAACGCCAAATACCCACATTTAGATCATAATAATTGAAATATTGGTAATATTCATGATATAAAAGTCTAGGTAGGCCGTGCGTTGTTTTGACTCGTCAGCTCGTTTCCATACATATATACGCCTATTTATATTGCAATAATCGTTTTATATAATCTATTTCATCGTGCGAATTTCATGGTCCCAAAATTAATTGATTTTATTAAGAAAAAATTTATATGACTTCCCCAAATTTCACATAAAAACATCAAATTATATCGCATTTTCGTCAACTTTTCGACATATAAGGCAAGGCCTAGTGCCTCTGCACATAACCTGCTATAAAAGAACGACGAAAATCGCACAATTACGAAAAAAAATTGACATTTTCATATAACTTAATACATAATAATAATACGGAGCCGCGCGTCGTCGAGTCGCTCGCGCTTGACCGATCTGGATTATAAATCTCATATTTGCGTCTAGTTAGTACAGGCGTAACTTTCTACTGTTTAAATTTTGAAAATTGAAACTAAATTGATCTATTAAAAATAAAATAATCAAAATTTACATATAAAAAAAAAATATAATAAACAAATAAAAAAAAATTTTTTTTCCGTTTTTGGCGCTTTCTCCACATCATAGGCAGGATCTAGTATTTCTATAGATATCCTTGCGATAGAAACGCCAAATACCCACATTTAGATCATAATAATTGAAATATTGGTAATATTCATGATATAAAAGTCTAGGTAGGCCGTGCGTTGTTTTGACTCGTCAGCTCGTTTCCATACATATTTACGCCTATTTATATTGCAATAATCGTTTTATATAATCCATTTCATCGTGCGAATTTCATGGTCCCAAAATTAATTGATTTTATTAAGAAAAAATTTATATGACTTCCCCAAATTTCACATAAAAACATCAAATTATATCGCATTTTCGTCAACTTTTCGACATATAAGGCAAGGCCTAGTGCCTCTGCACATAACCTGCTATAAAAGAACGACGAAAATCGCACAATTACGAAAAAAAATTGACATTTTCATATAACTTAATACATAATAATAATACGAGCCGCGCGTCGTCGAGTCGCTCGCGCTTGACCGATCTGGATTATAAATCTCATATTTGCGTATAGTTAGTACAGGCGTAACTTTCTATTGTTTAAATTTTGAAAATTGAAGCTCAATTGATCTATTAAAAATAAAATAATCAAAATTTACATATAAAAAAAAAATATAATAAACAAATAAAAAAAAAATTTTATCCGTTTTTGGCGCTTTCTCCACATCATAGGCAGGATTTAGTATTTCTATAGATATCCTTGCGATAGAAACGCCAAATACCCACATTTAGATCATAATAATTGAAATATTGGTAATATTCATGATATAAAAGTCTAGGTAGGCCGTGCGTTGTTTTGACTCGTCAGCTCGTTTCCATACATATATACGCCTATTTATATTGCAATAATCGTTTTATATAATCTATTTCATCGTGCGAATTTCATGGTCCCAAAATTAATTGATTTTATTAAGAAAAAATTTATATGACTTCCCCAAATTTCACATAAAAACATCAAATTATATCGCATTTTCGTCAACTTTTCGACATATAAGGCAAGGCCTAGTGCCTCTGCACATAACCTGCTATAAAAGAACGACGAAACTCGCACAATTACGAAAAAAAATTGACATTTTCATATAACTAAATACATAATAATAATACGGAGCCGCGCGTCGTCGAGTCGCTCGCACTTGACCGATCTGGATTATAAATCTCATATTTGCGTATAGTTAGTACAGGCGTAACTTTCTACTGTTTAAATTTTGAAAATTGAAGCTAAATTGATCTATTAAAAATAAAATAATCAAAATTTACATATAAAAAAAATATAATAAACAAATAAAAAAAAATTTTTTACCGTTTTTGGCGCTTTCTCCACATCATAGGCAGGATCTAGTATTTCTATAGATATCCTTGCGATAGAAACGCCAAATACCCACATTTAGATCATAATAATTGAAATATTGGTAATATTCATGATATAAAAGTCTAGGTAGGCCGTGCGTTGTTTTGACTCGTCAGCTCGTTTCCATACATATATACGCCTATTTATATTGCAATAATCGTTTTATATAATCTATTTCATCGTGCGAATTTCATGGTCCCAAAATTAATTGATTTTATTAAGAAAAAATTTATATGACTTCCCCAAATTTCACATAAAAACATCAAATTATATCGCATTTTCGTCAACTTTTCGACATATAAGGCAAGGCCTAGTGCCTCTGCACATAACCTGCTATAAAAGAACGACGAAAATCGCGAAATTACGAAAAAAAATTGACATTTTCATATAACTTAATACATAATAATAATACGGAGCCGCGCGTCGTCGAGTCGCTCGCGCTTGACCGATCTGGATTATAAATCTCATATTTGCGTCTAGTTAGTACAGGCGTAACTTTCTACTGTTTAAATTTTGAAAATTGAAGCTAAATTGATCTATTAAAAATAAAATAATCAAAATTTACATATAAAAAAAAAATATAATAAACAAATAAAAAAAAAAAATTTTTCCGTTTTTGGCGCTTTCTCCACATCATAGGCAGGATCTAGTATTTCTATAGATATCCTTGCGATAGAAACGCCAAATAACCACATTTAGATCATAATAATTGAAATATTGGTAATATTCATGATATAAAAGTCTAGGTAGGCCGTGCGTTGTTTTGACTCGTCAGCTCGTTTCCATACATATATACGCCTATTTATATTGCAATAATCGTTTTATATAATCTAACTCATCGTGCAAATTTCATGGTCCCAAAATTAATTGATTTTATTAAGAAAAAATTTATATGACTTCCCCAAATTTCACATAAAAACATCAAATTATATCGCATTTTCGTCAACTTTTCGACATATAAGGCAAGGCCTAGTGCCTCTGCACATAACCTGCTATAAAAGAACGATGAAAATCGCACAATTACGAAAAAAAATTGACATTTTCATATAACTTAATACATAATAATAATACGGAGCCGCGCGTCGTCGAGGTCGCTCGCGCTTGACCGATCTGAATTATAAATCTCATATTTGCGTCTAGTTAGTACAGGCGTAACTTTCTACTGTTTAAATTTTGAAAATTGAAACTAAATTGATCTATTAAAAATAAAATAATCAAAATTTACATATAAAAAAAAAATATAATAAACAAATAAAAAAAAATTTTATCCGTTTTTGGCGCTTTCTCCACATCATAGGCAGGATCTAGAATTTCTATAGATATCCTTGCGATAGAAACGCCAAATAACCACATTTAGATCATAATAATTGAAATATTGGTAATATTCATGATATAAAAGTCTAGGTAGGCCGTGCGTTGTTTTGACTCTTCAGCTCGTTTCCATACATATATACGCCTATTTATATTGCAATAAACGTTTTATATAATCTATTTCATCGTGCGAATTTCATGGTCCCAAAATTAATTAATTTAATTAAGAAAAAATTTATATGACTTCCCCAAATTTCACATAAAAACATCAAATTATATCGCATTTTCGTCAACTTTTCGACATATAAGGCAAGGCCTAGTGCCTCTGCACATAATCTGCTATAAAAGAACGACGAAAATCGCACAATTACGAAAAAAAATTGACATTTTCATATAACTTAATACATAATAATAATACGGAGCCACGCGTCGTCGAGTCGCTCGCGCTTGACCGATCTGGATTATAAATCTCATATTTGCGTCTAGTTAGTACAGGCGTAACTTTCTACTGTTTAAATTTTGAAAATTGAAGCTAAATTGATCTATTAAAAATAAAATAATCAAAATTTACATATAAAAAAAAATATAATAAACAAATAAAAAAAAAATTTTATCCGTTTTTGGCGCTTTCTCCACATCATAGGCAGGATCTAGTATTTCTATAGATATCCTTGCGATAGAAACGCCAAATACCCACATTTAGATCATAATAATTGAAATATTGGTAATATTCATGATATAAAAGTCTAGGTAGGCCGTGCGTTGTTTTGACTCTTCAGCTCGTTTCCATACATATATATGCCTATTTATATTGCAATAATCGTTTTATATAATCTATTTCATCGTGCGAATTTCATGGTCCCAAAATAAATTGATTTTATTAAGAAAAAATTTATATGACTTCCCCAAATTTCACATAAAAACATCAAATTATATCGCATTTTCGTCAACTTTTCGACATATAAGGCAAGGCCTAGTGCCTCTGCACATAACCTGCTATAAAAGAATGACGAAAATCGCACAATTACGAAAAAAAATTGACATTTTCATATAACTTAATACATAATAATAATACGGAGCCGCGCGTCGTCGAGTCGCTCGCGCTTGACCGATCTGGATTATAAATCTCATATTTGCGTCTAGTTAGTACAGGCGTAACTTTCTACTGTTTAAATTTTGAAAATTGAAGCTAAATTGATCTATTAAAAATAAAATAATCAAAATTTACATATAAAAAAATTTTTTTTTTCCGTTTTTGGCGCTTTCTCCACATCATAGGCAGGATCTAGTATTTCTATAGATATCCTTGCGATAGAAACGCTAAATACCCACATTTAGATCATAATAATTGAAATATTGGTAATATTCATGATATAAAAGTCTAGGTAGGCCGTGCGTTGTTTTGACTCGTCAGCTCGTTTCCATACATATATACGCCTATTTATATTGCAATAATCGTTTTATATAATCTGTTTCATCGTGCGAATTTCATGGTCCCAAAATTAATTGATTTTATTAAGAAAAAATTTATATGACTTCCCCAAATTTCACTTTAAAACATCAAATTATATTGCATTTTCGTCAACTTTTCGACATATAAGGCAAGGCCTAGTGCCTCTGCACATAACCTGCTATAAAAGAACGACGAAAATCGCACAATTACGAAAAAAAATTGACATTTTCATATAACTTAATACATAATAATAATACGGAGCCGCGCGTCGTCGAGTCGCTCGCGCTTGACCGATCTGGATTATAAATCTCATATTTGCGTCTAGTTAGTACAGGCGTAACTTTCTACTGTTTAAATTTTGAAAATTGAAGCTAAATTGATCTATTAAAAATAAAATAATCAAAATTTACATATAAAAAAAAATATAATAAACAAATAAAAAAAAAATTTTATCCGTTTTTGGCGCTTTCTCCACATCATAGGCAGGATCTAGTATTTCTATAGATATCCTTGCGATAGAAACGCCAAATACCCACATTTAGATCATAATAATTGAAATATTGGTAATATTCATGATATAAAAGTCTAGGTAGGCCGTGCGTTGTTTTGACTCGTCAGCTCGTTTCCATACATATATACGCCTATTTATATTGCAATAATCGTTTTATATAATCTATTTCATCGTGCGAATTTTATGGTCCCAAAATTAATTGATTTTATTAAGAAAAAATTTATATGACTTCCCCAAATTTCACATAAAAACATCAAATTATATCGCATTTTCGTCAACTTTTCGACATATAAGGCAAGGCCTAGTGCCTCTGCACATAACCTGCTATAAAAGAACGACGAAAATCGCACAATTACGAAAAAAAATTGACATTTTCATATAACTTAATACATAATAATAATACGGAGCCGCGCGTCGTCGAGTCGCTCGCGCTTGACCGATCTGGATTATAAATCTCATATTTGCGTCTAGTTAGTACAGGCGTAACTTTCTACTGTTTAAATTTTGAAAATTGAAGCTAAATTGATCTATTAAAAATAAAATAATCAAAATTTACATATAAAAAAAAATATAATAAAGAAATAAAAAAAAAATTTTTTTCCGTTTTTGGCGCTTTCTCTACATCATAGGCAGGATCTAGTATTTCTATAGATATCCTTGCGATAGAAACGCCAAATAACCACATTTAGATCATAATAATTGAAATATTGGTAATATTCATGATATAAAAGTCTAGGTAGGCCGTGCGTTGTTTTGACTCGTCAGCTCGTTTCCATACATATATACGCCTATTTATATTGCAATAATCGTTTTATATAATCTATTTCATCGTGCGAATTTCATGGTCCCAAAATTAATTGATTTTATTAAGAAAAAATTTATATGACTTCCCCAAATTTCAAATAAAAACATCAAATTATATCGCATTTTCGTCAACTTTTCGACATATAAGGCAAGGCCTAGTGCCTCTGCACATAACCTGCTATAAAAGAACGACGAAAATCGCACAATTACAAAAAAAAATTGACATTTTCATATAACTTAATACATAATAATAATACGGAGCCGCGCGTCGTCGAGTCGCTCGCACTTGACCGATCTGGATTATAAATCTCATATTTGCGTATAGTTAGTACAGGCGTAACTTTCTACTGTTTAAATTTTGAAAATTGAAGCTAAATTGATCTATTAAAAATAAAATAATCAAAATTTACATATAAAAAAAAAAAATATAATAAACAAATAAAAAAAATTTTTTTACCGTTTTTGGCGCTTTCTCCACATCATAGGCAGGATCTAGTATTTCTATAGATATCCTTGCGATAGAAACGCCAAATACCCACATTTAGATCATAATAATTGAAATATTGGTAATATTCATGATATAAAAGTCTAGGTAGGCCGTGCGTTGTTTTGACTCGTCAGCTCGTTTCCATACATATATACGCCTATTTATATTGCAATAATCGTTTTATATAATCTAATTCATCGTGCAAATTTCATAGTCTCAAAATTAATTGATTTTATTAAGAAAAAATTTATATGACTTCCCCAAATTTCACATAAAAACATCAAATTATGTCGCATTTTCGTCAACTTTTCGACATATAAGGCAAGGCCTAGTGCCTCTGCACATAACCTGCTATAAAAGAACGACGAAAATCGCACAATTACGAAAAAAAATTGACATTTTCATATAACTTAATACATAATAATAATACGGAGCCGCGCGTCGTCGAGTCGCTCGCGCTTGACCGATCTGAATTATAAATCTCATATTTGCGTCTAGTTAGTACAGGCGTAACTTTCTACTGTTTAAATTTTGAAAATTGAAACTAAATTGATCTAATAAAAATAAAATAATCAAAATTTACATATAAAAAAAAAATATAATAAACAAATAAAAAAAAAATTTTATCCGTTTTTGGCGCTTTCTCCACATCATAGGCAGGATCTAGAATTTCTATAGATATCCTTGCGATAGAAACGCCAAATAACCACATTTAGATCATAATAATTGAAATATTGGTAATATTCATGATATAAAAGTCTAGGTAGGCCGTGCGTTGTTTTGACTCTTCAGCTCGTTTCCATACATATATACGCCTATTTATATTGCAATAAACGTTTTATATAATCTATTTCATCGTGCGAATTTCATGGTCCCAAAATTAATTGATTTATTTAAGAAAAAATTTATATGACTTCCCCGAATTTCACATAAAAACATCAAATTATATCGCATTTTCAACTTTTCGACATATAAGGCAAGGCCTAGTGCCTCTGCACATAACCTGCTATAAAAGAACGACGAAAATCGCACAATTACGAAAAAAAATTGACATTTTCATATAACTTAATACATAATAATAATATGGAGCCGCGCGTCGTCGAGTCGCTCGCGCTTGACCGATCTGGATTATAAATCTCATATTTGCGTCTAGTTAGTACAGGCGTAACTTTCTACTGTTTAAATTATGAAAATTGAAGCTAAATTGATCTATTAAAAATAAAATAATCAAAATTTACATATAAAAAAAAATATAATAAACAAATAAAAAAAATTTTTATCCGTTTTTGGCGCTTTCTCCACATCATAGGCAGGATCTAGTATTTCTATAGATATCCTTGCGATAGAAACGCCAAATACCCACATTTAGATCATAATAATTGAAATATTGGTAATATTCATGATATAAAAGTCTAGGTAGGCCGTGCGTTGTTTTGACTCGTCAGCTCGTTTCCATACATATATATGCCTATTTATATTGCAATAATCGTTTTATATAATCTATTTCATCGTGCGAATTTCATGGTCCCAAAATTAATTGATTTTATTAAGAAAAAATTTATATGACTTCCCCAAATTTCACATAAAAACATCAAATTATATCGCATTTTCGTCAACTTTTCGACATATAAGGCAAGGCCTAGTGCCTCTGCACATAACCTGCTATAAAAGAACGACGAAAATCGCACAATTACGAAAAAAAATTGACATTTTCATATAACTTAATACATAATAATAATACGGAGCCACGCGTCGTCGAGTCGCTCGCGCTTGACCGATCTGGATTATAAATCTCATATTTGCGTCTAGTTAGTACAGGCGTAACTTTCTACTGTTTAAATTATGAAAATTGAAGCTAAATTGATCTATTAAAAATAAAATAATCAAAATTTACATATAAAAAAAAATATAATAAACAAATAAAAAAAAAATTTTATCCGTTTTTGGCGCTTTCTCCACATCATAGGCAGGATCTAGTATTTCTATAGATATCCTTGCGATAGAAACGCCAAATACCCACATTTAGATCATAATAATTGAAATATTGGTAATATTCATGATATAAAAGTCTAGGTAGGCCGTGCGTTGTTTTGACTCTTCAGCTCGTTTCCATACATATATACGCCTATTTATATTGCAATAATCGTTTTATATAATCTATTTCATCGTGCGAATTTCATGGTCCCAAAATAAATTGATTTTATTAAGAAAAAATTTATATGACTTCCCCAAATTTCACATAAAAACATCAAATTATATCGCATTTTCGTCAACTTTTCGACATATCAGGCAAGGCCTAGTGCCTCTGCACATAACCTGCTATAAAAGAACGACGAAAATCGCACAATTACGAAAAAAAATTGACATTTTCATATAACTTAATACATAATAATAATACGGAGCCGCGCGTCGTCGAGTCGCTCGCGCTTGACCGATCTGGATTATCAATCTCATATTTGCGTCTAGTTAGTACAGGCGTAACTTTCTACTGTTTAAATTTTGAAAATTGAAGCTAAATTGATCTATTAAAAATAAAATAATCAAAATTTACATATAAAAAATTTTTTTTTTTCCGTTTTTGGCGCTTTCTCCACATCATAGGCAGGATCTAGTATTTCTATAGATATCCTTGCGATAGAAACGCTAAATACCCACATTTAGATCATAATAATTGAAATATTGGTAATATTCATGATATAAAAGTCTAGGTAGGCCGTGCGTTGTTTTGACTCGTCAGCTCGTTTCCATACATATATACGCCTATTTATATTGCAATAATCGTTTTATATAATCTATTTCATCGTGCGAATTTCATGGTCCCAAAATTAATTGATTTTATTAAGAAAAAATTTATATGACTTCCCCAAATTTCACTTTAAAACATCAAATTATATTGCATTTTCGTCAACTTTTCGACATATAAGGCAAGGCCTAGTGCCTCTGCACATAACCTGCTATAAAAGAACGACGAAACTCGCACAATTACGAAAAAAAATTGACATTTTCATATTACTTAATACATAATAATAATACGGAGCCGCGCGTCGTCGAGTCGCTCGCGCTTGACCGATCTGGATTATAAATCTCATATTTGCGTCTAGTTAGTACAGGCGTAACTTTCTACTGTTCAAATTATGAAAATTGAAGCTAAATTGATCTATTAAAAATAAAATAATCAAAATTTACATATAAAAAAAAATATAATAAACAAATAAAAAAAAAATTTTATCCGTTTTTGGCGCTTTCTCCACATCATAGGCAGGATCTAGTATTTCTATAGATATCCTTGCGATAGAAACGCCAAATACCCACATTTAGATCATAATAATTGAAATATTGGTAATATTCATGATATAAAAGTCTAGGTAGGCCGTGCGTTGTTTTGACTCGTCAGCTCGTTTCCATACATATATACGCCTATTTATATTGCAATAATCGTTTTATATAATCTATTTCATCGTGCGAATTTCATGGTCCCAAAATTAATTGATTTTATTAAGAAAAAATTTATATGACTTCCCCAAATTTCACATAAAAACATCAAATTATATCGCATTTTCGTCAACTTTTCGACATATAAGGCAAGGCCTAGTGCCTCTGCACATAACCTGCTATAAAAGAACGACGAAAATCGCACAATTACGAAAAAAAATTGACATTTTCATATAACTTAATACATAATAATAATACGGAGCCGCGCGTCGTCGAGTCGCTCGCGCTTGACCGATCTGGATTATGAATCTCATATTTGCGTCTAGTTAGTACAGGCGTAACTTTCTACTGTTTAAATTTTGAAAATTGAAGCTAAATTGATCTATTAAAAATAAAATAATCAAAATTTACATATAAAAAAAAATATAATAAAGAAATAAAAAAAAATTTTTTTTTCGTTTTTGGCGCTTTCTCTACATCATAGGCAGGATCTAGTATTTCTATAGATATCCTTGCGATAGAAACGCCAAATAACCACATTTAGATCATAATAATTGAAATATTGGTAATATTCATGATATAAAAGTCTAGGTAGGCCGTGCGTTGTTTTGACTCGTCAGCTCGTTTCCATACATATATACGCCTATTTATATTGCAATAATCGTTTTATATTATCTATTTCATCGTGCGAATTTCATGGTCCCAAAATTAATTGATTTTATTAAGAAAAAATTTATATGACTTCCCCAAATTTCACATAAAAACATCAAATTATATCGCATTTTCGTCAACTTTTCGACATATAAGGCAATGCCTAGTGCCTCTGCACATAACCTGCTATAAAAGAACGACGAAAATCGCACAATTACGAAAAAAATTGACATTTTCATATAACTTAATACATAATAATAATACGGAGCCGCGCGTCGTCGAGTCGCTCGCGCTTGACCGATCTGGATTATAAATCTCATATTTGCGTCTAGTTAGTACAGGCGTAACTTTCTACTGTTTAAATTTTGAAAATTGAAGCTAAATTGATCTATTAAAAATAAAATAATCAAAATTTACATATATAAAAAAAAAAATAATAAATAAAATATTTTCCGTATTTGACGTTTTCTCCACTTCATAGGCAGGATCTAGTATTTCTATAGATATCCTTGCTATAGAAACGCCAAATAACCACATTTAGATCATAATAATTGAAATATTGGTAATATTCATGATATAAAAGTCTAGGTAGGCCGTGCGTTGTTTTGACTCTTCAGCTCGTTTCCATACATATATACGCCTATTTATATTGCAATAATCGTTTTATATTATCTATTTCATCGTGCGAATTTCATGGTCCCAAAATTAATTGATTTTATTAAGAAAAAATTTATATGACTTCCCCAAATTTCACATAAAAACATCAAATTATATCGCATTTTCGTCAACTTTTCGACATATAAGGCAAGGCCTAGTGCCTCTGCACATAACCTGCTATAAAAGAACGACGAAAATCGCACAATTACGAAAAAAAATTGACATTTTCATATAACTTAATACATAATAATAATACGGAGCCGCGCGTCGTCGAGGCGCTCGCGCTTGACCGATCTGGATTATAAATCTCATATTTGCGTCTAGTTAGTACAGGCGTAACTTTCTACTGTTTAAATTTTGAAAATTGAAGCTAAATTGATCTATTAAAAATAAAATAATCAAAATTTACATATAAAAAAAAATATAATAAACAAATAAAAAAAAATTTTTTTTCCGTTTTTGGCGCTTTCTCCACATCATAGGCAGGATCTAGTATTTCTATAGATATCCTTGCGATAAAAACGCCAAATACCCACATTGAGATCATAATAATTGAAATATTGGTAATATTCATGATATAAAAGTCTAGGTAGGCCGTGCGTTGTTTTGACTCGTCAGCTCGTTTCCATACATATATACGCCTATTTATATTGCAATAATCGTTTTATATAATCTATTTCATCGTGCGAATTTCATGGTCCCAAAATTAATTGATTTTATTAAGAAAAAATTTATATGACTTCCCCAAATTTCACATAAAAACATCAAATTATATCGCATTTTCGTCAACTTTTCGACATATAAGGCAAGGCCTAGTGCCTCTGCACATAACCTGCTATAAAAGAACGACGAAAATCGCACAATTACGAAAAAAAATTTACATTTTCATATAACTTAATACATAATAATAATACGGAGCCGCGCGTCGTCGAGTCGCTCGCGCTTAACCGATCTGGATTATAAATCTCATATTTGCGTCTAGTTAGTACAGGCGTAACTTTCTACTGTTTAAATTTTGAAAATTGAAGCTAAATTGATCTATTAAAAATAAAATAATCAAAATTTACATATAAAAAAAAAATATAATAAACAAATAAACAAATAAAAAAAATTTTTTTTTCCGTTTTTGGCGCTTTCTTCACATCATAGGCAGGATCTAGTATTTCTATAGATATCCTTGCGATAAAAACGCCAAATACCCACATTTAGATCATAATAATTGAAATATTGGTAATATTCATGATATAAAAGTCTAGGTAGGCTGTGCGTTGTTTTGACTCGTCAGCTCGTTTCCATACATAAATACGCCTATTTATATTGCAATAATCGTTTTATATAATCTATTTCATCGTGCGAATTTCATGGTCACAAAATTAATTGATTTTATTAAGAAAAAATTTATATGACTTCCCCAAATTTCACATAAAAACATCAAATTATATCGCATTTTCGTCAACTTTTCGACATATAAGGCAAGGCCTAGTGCCTCTGCACATAACCTGCTATAAAAGAACGACGAAAATCGCACAATTACGAAAAAAAATTGACATTTTCATATAACTTAATACATAATAATAATACGGAGCCGCGCGTCGTCGAGTCGCTCGCGCTTAACCGATCTGGATTATAAATCTCATATTTGCGTCTAGTTAGTACAGGCGTAACTTTCTACTGTTTAAATTTTGAAAATTGAAGCTAAATTGATCTATTAAAAATAAAATAATCAAAATTTACATATAAAAAAAAATATAATAAACAAATAAAAAAAAATTTTTTTTCCGTTTTTGGCGTTTTCTCCACATCATAGGCAGGATCTACTATTTCTATAGATATCCTTGCGATAGAAACGCCAAATACCCACATTTAGATCATAATAATTGAAATATTGGTAATATTCATGATATAAAAGTCTAGGTAGGCCGTGCGTTGTTTTGACTCGTCAGCTCGTTTCCATACATATATACGCCTATTTATATTGCAATAATCGTTTTATATAATCTATTTCATCGTGCGAATTTCATGGTCCCAAAATTAATTGATTTTATTAAGAAAAAATTTATATGACTTCCCCAAATTTCACATAAAAACATCAAATTATATCGCATTTTCGTCAACTTTTCGACATATAAGGCAAGGCCTAGTGCCTCTGCACATAACCTGCTATAAAAGAACGACGAAAATCGCACAATTACGAAAAAAAATTGACATTTTCATATAACTTAATACATAATAATAATACGGAGCCGCGCGTCGTCGAGTCGCTCGCGCTTGACCGATCTGGATTATAAATCTCATATTTGCGTCTAGTTAGTACAGGCGTAACTTTCTACTGTTTAAATTTTGAAAATTGAAGCTAAATTGATCTATTAAAAATAAAATAATCAAAATTTACATATAAAAAAAAATATAATGAACAAATAAAAAAAAAATTTTTTTCCGTTTTTGGCGCTTTCTCCACATCATAGGCAGGATCTAGTATTTCTATAGATATCCTTGCGATAGAAACGCCAAATACCCACATTTAGATCATAATAATTGAAATATTGGTAATATTCATGATATAAAAGTCTAGGTAGGCCGTGCGTTGTTTTGACTCGTCAGCTCGTTTCCATACATATATACGCCTATTTATATTGCAATAATCGTTTTATATAATCTATTTCATCGTGCGAATTTCATGGTCCCAAAATTAATTGATTTTATTAAGAAAAAATTTATATGACTTCCCCAAATTTCACATAAAAACATCAAATTATATCGCATTTTCGTCAACTTTTCGACATATAAGGCAAGGCCTAGTGCCTCTGCACATAACCTGCTATAAAAGAACGACAAAAATCGCACAATTACGAAAAAAAATTGACATTTTCATATAACTTAATACATAATAATAATACGGAGCCGCGCGTCGTCGAGTCGCTCGCGCTTAACCGATCTGGATTATAAATCTCATATTTGCGTCTAGTTAGTACAGGCGTTACTTTCTACTGTTTAAATTTTGAAAATTGAAGCTAAATTGATCTATTAAAAATAAAATAATCAAAATTTACATATAAAAAAAATATAATAAACAAATAAACAAATAAAAAAAATTTTTTTTTCCGTTTTTGGCGCTTTCTTCACATCATAGGCAGGATCTAGTATTTCTATAGATATCCTTGCGATAAAAACGCCAAATACCCACATTTAGATCATAATAATTGAAATATTGGTAATATTCATGATATAAAAGTCTAGGTAGGCCGTGCGTTGTTTTGACTCGTCAGCTCGTTTCCATACATAAATACGCCTATTTATATTGCAATAATCGTTTTATATAATCTATTTCATCGTGCGAATTTCATGGTCCCAAAATTAATTGATTTTATTAAGAAAAAATTTATATGACTTCCCCAAATTTCACATAAAAACATCAAATTATATCGCATTTTCGTCAACTTTTCGACATATAAGGCAAGGCCTAGTGCCTCTGCACATAACCTGCTATAAAAGAACGACGAAAATCGCACAATTACGAAAAAAAATTGACATTTTCATATAACTTAATACATAATAATAATACGGAGCCGCGCGTCGTCGAGTCGCTCGCGCTTAACCGATCTGGATTATAAATCTCATATTTGCGTCTAGTTAGTACAGGCGTAACTTTCTACTGTTTAAATTTTGAAAATTGAAGCTAAATTGATCTATTAAAAATAAAATAATCAAAATTTACATATAAAAAAAAAATATAATAAACAAATAAAAAAAAATTTTTTTTCCGTTTTTGGCGCTTTCTCCACATCATAGGCAGGATCTACTATTTCTATAGATATCCTTGCGATAGAAACGCCAAATACCCACATTTAGATCATAATAATTGAAATATTGGTAATATTCATGATATAAAAGTCTAGGTAGGCCGTGCGTTGTTTTGACTCGTCAGCTCGTTTCCATACATATATACGCCTATTTATATTGCAATAATCGTTTTATATAATCTATTTCATCGTGCGAATTTCATGGTCCCAAAATTAATTGATTTTATTAAGAAAAAATTTATATGACTTCCCCAAATTTCACATAAAAACATCAAATTATATCGCATTTTCGTCAACTTTTCGACATATAAGGCAAGGCCTAGTGCCTCTGCACATAACCTGCTATAAAAGAACGACGAAAATCGCACAATTACGAAAAAAAATTGACATTTTCATATAACTTAATACATAATAATAATACGGAGCCGCGCGTCGTCGAGTCGCTCGCGCTTGACCGATCTGGATTATAAATCTCATATTTGCGTCTAGTTAGTACAGGCGTAACTTTCTACTGTTTAAATTTTGAAAATTGAAGCTAAATTGATCTATTAAAAATAAAATAATCAAAATTTACATATAAAAAAAAATATAATAAACAAATAAAAAAAAATTTTTTTTCCGTTTTTGGCGCTTTCTCCACATCATAGGCAGGATCTAGTATTTCTATAGATATCCTTGCGATAGAAACGCCAAATACCCACATTTAGATCATAATAATTGAAATATTGGTAATATTCATGATATAAAAGTCTAGGTAGGCCGTGCGTTGTTTTGACTCGTCAGCTCGTTTCCATACATATATACGCCTATTTATATTGCAATAATCGTTTTATATAATCTATTTCATCGTGCAAATTTCATGGTCCCAAAATTAATTGATTTTATTAAGAAAAAATTTATATGACTTCCCCAAATTTTACATAAAAACATCAAATTATATTGCATTTTCGTCAACTTTTCGACATATAAGGCAAGGCCTAGTGCCTCTGCACATAACCTGCTATAAAAGAACGACGAAATTCGCACAATTACGAAAAAAATTGACATTTTCATATAACTTAATACATAATAATAATACGGAGCCGCGCGTCGTCGAGTCGCTCGCGCTTGACCGATCTGGATTATAAATCTCATATTTGCGTCTAGTTAGTACAGGCGTAACTTTCTACTGTTTAAATTTTGAAAATTGAAGCTAAATTGATCTATTAAAAATAAAATAATCAAAATTTACATATAAAAAAAAAATATAATAAACCATTAAAAAAAATTTTTTTTCCGTGTTTGGCGCTTTCTCTACATCATAGGCAGGATCTAGTATTTCTATAGATATCCTTGCGATAGAAACGCCAAATACCCACATTTAGATCATAATAATTGAAATATTGGTAATATTCATGATATAAAAGTCTAGGTAGGCCGTGCGTTGTTTTGACTCGTCAGCTCGTTTCCATACATATATACGCCTATTTATATTGCAATAATCGTTTTATATAATCTATTTCATCGTGCGAATTTCATGGTCCCAAAATTAATTGATTTTATTAAGAAAAAATTTATATGACTTCCCCAAATTTCACATAAAAACATCAAATTATATCGCATTTTCGTCAACTTTTCGACATATAAGGCAAGGCCTAGTGCCTCTGCACATAACCTGCTATAAAAGAACGACGAAAATCGCACAATTACGAAAAAAATTAACATTTTCATATAACTTAAATCATAATAATAATACGGAGCCGCGCGTCGTCGAGTCGCTCGCGCTTGACCGATCTGGATTATAAATCTCATATTTGCGTCTAGTTAGTACAGGCGTAACTTTCTACTGTTTAAATTTTGAAAATTGAAGCTAAATTGATCTATTAAAAATAAAATAATAAAAATTTACAAATAAAAAAAAAATATAGTAAACAAATAAAAAAAAAATTTTTTTTACCGTTTTTATCGCTTTCTCCAAATCATAGGCCGGATTTAGTATTTCTATAGATATCCTTGCGATAGAAACGCCAAATACCCACATTAAGATCATAATAATTGAAATATTGGTAATATTCTTGATTTAAAAGTCTAGGTAGGCCGTGCGTTGTTTTGACTCGTCAGCTCGTTTCCATACATATATACGCCTATTTATATTGCAATAATCGTTTTATATAATCTATTTCATCGTGCGAATTTCATGGTCCCAAAATTAATTGATTTTATTAAGAAAAAATTTATATGACTTCCCCAAATTTCACATAAAAACATCAAATTATATCGCATTTTCGTCAACTTTTCGACATATAAGGCAAGGCCTAGTGCCTCTGCACATAACCTGCTATAAAAGAACGACGAAAATCGCACAATTACGAAAAAAAATTGACATTTTCATATAACTTAATACATAATAATAATACGGAGCCGCGCGTCGTCGAGTCGCTCGCGCTTCACCGATCTGGATTATAAATCTCATATTTGCGTCTAGTTAGTACAGGCGTAACTTTCTACTGTTTAAATTTTGAAAATTGAAGCTAAATTGATCTATTAAAAATAAAATAATCAAAATTTACATATAAAAAAAAAATATAATAAACAAATAAAAAAAATTTTTTTTTCCGTTTTTGGCGCTTTCTCCACATCATAGGCAGGATCTAGTATTTCTATAGATATCCTTGCGATAGAAACGCCAAATACCCACATTTAGATCATAATAATTGAAATATTGGTAATATTCATGATATAAAAGTCTAGGTAGGCCGTGCGTTGTTTTGACTCGTCAGCTCGTTTCCATACATATATACGCCTATTTATATTGCAATAATCGTTTTATATATCTATTTCATCGTGCGAATTTCATGGTCCCAAAATTAATTGATTTTATTAAGAAAAAATTTATATGACTTCCCCAAATTTCACATAAAAACATCAAATTATATCGCATTTTCGTCAACTTTTCGACATATAAGGCGAGGCCTAGTGCCTCTGCACATAACCTGCTATAAAAGAACGACGAAAATCGCACAATTACGAAAAAAAATTGACATTTTCATATAACTTAATACATAATAATAATACGGAGCCGCGCGTCGTCGAGTCGCTCGCGCTTGACCGATCTGGATTATAAATCTCATATTTGCGTCTAGTTAGTACAGGCGTAACTTTCTACTGTTTAAATTTTGAAAATTGAAGCTAAATTGATCTATTAAAAATAAAATAATCAAAATTTACATATAAAAAAAAAATATAATAAACAAATAAAAATAAAAAAATTTCCGTTTTTGGCGCTTTCTCCACATCATAGGTAGGATCTAGTATTTCTATAGATATCCTTGCGATAGAAACGCCAAATAACCACATTTAGATCATAATAATTGAAATATTGGTAATATTCATGATATAAAAGTCTAGGTAGGCCGTGCGTTGTTTTGACTCGTCAGCTCGTTTCCATACATATATACGCCTATTTATATTGCAATAATCGTTTTATATAATCTATTTCATCGTGCGAATTTCATGGTCCCAAAATTAATTGATTTTATTAAGAAAAAATTTATATGACTTCCCCAAATTTCACATAAAAACATCAAATTATATCGCATTTTCGTCAACTTTTCGACATATAAGGCAAGGCCTAGTGCCTCTGCACATAACCTGCTATAAAAGAACGACGAAAATCGCACAATTACCAAAAAAAAGTGACATTTTCATATAACTTAATACATAATAATAATACGGAGCCGCGCGTCGTCGAGTCGCTCGCGCTTGACCGATCTGGATTATAAATCTCATATTTGCGTCTAGTTAGTACAGGCGTAACTTTCCACTGTTTAAATTTTGAAAATTGAAGCTAAATTGATCTATTAAAAATAAAATAATCAAAATTTACATATAAAAAAAAAATATAATAAACAAATAAAAAAAAAAATTTTTCCGTTTTTGGCGCTTTCTCCACATCATAGGCAGGATCTAGTATTTCTATAGATATCCTTGCGATAGAAACGCCAAATACCCACATTTAGATCATAATATTTGAAATATTGGTAATATTCATGATATAAAAGTCTAGGTAGGCCGTGCGTTGTTTTGACTCGTCAGCTCGTTTCCATACATATATACGCCTATTTATATTGCAATAATCGTTTTATATAATCTATTTCATCGTGCGAATTTCATGGTCCCAAAATTAATTGATTTTATTAAGAAAAAATTTATATGACTTCCCCAAATTTCACATAAAAACATAATATTATATCGCATTTTCGTCAACTTTTCGACATATAAGGCGAGGCCTAGTGCCTCTGCACATAACCTGCTATAAAAGAACGACGAAAATCGCACAATTACGAAAAAAAATTGACATTTTCATATAACTTAATACATAATAATAATACGGAGCCGCGCGTCGTCGAGTCGCTCGCGCTTGACCGATCTGGATTATAAATCTCATATTTGCGTCTAGTTAGTACAGGCGTAACTTTCTACTGTTTAAATTTTGAAAATTGAAGCTAAATTGATCTATTAAAAATAAAATAATCAAAATTTACATATAAAAAAAAATATAATAAACAAATAAAAAAAAATTTTTTTTTCGTTTTTAGCGCTTTCTCTACATCATAGGCAGGATCTAGTATTTCTATAGATATCCTTGCGATAGAAACGCCAAATACCCACATTAAGATCATAATAATTGAAATATTGGTAATATTCATGATATAAAAGTCTAGGTAGGCCGTGCGTTGTTTTGACTCGTCAGCTCGTTTCCATACATATATACGCCTATTTATATTGCAATAATCGTTTTATATAATCTATTTCATCGTGCGAATTTCATGGTCCCAAAATTAATTGATTTTATTAAGAAAAAATTTATATGACTTCCCCAAATTTCACTTTAAAACATTAAATTATATTGCATTTTCGTCAACTTTTCGACATATAAGGCAAGGCCTAGTGCCTCTGCACATAACCTGATATAAAAGAACGACGAAAATCGCACAATTACGAAAAAAAATTGACATTTTCATATAACTAAATACATAATAATAATACGGAGCCGCGCATCGTCGAGTCGCTCGCGCTTAACCGATCTGGATTATAAATCTCATATTTGCGTCTAGTTAGTACAGGCGTAACTTTCTACTGTTTAAATTTTGAAAATTGAAGCTAAATTGATCTATTAAAAATAACATAATCAAAATTTACATATAAAAAAAAAATATAATAAACAAATAAAAATAAAAAATTTCCGTTTTTGGCGCTTTCTCCACATCATAGGCAGGATCTAGTATTTCTATAGATATCCTTGCGATAGAAACGCCAAATAACCACATTTAGATCATAATAATTGAAATATTGGTAATATTCATGATATAAAAGTCTAGGTAGGCCGTGCGTTGTTTTGACTCGTCAGCTCGTTTCCATACATATATACGCCTATTTATATTGCAATAATCGTTTTATATAATCTATTTCATAGTGCGAATTTCATGGTCCCAAAATTAATTGATTTTATTAAGAAAAAATTTATATGACTTCCCCAAATTTCACATAAAAACATCAAATTATATTGCATTTCCGTCAATTTTTCGACATATAAGGCAAGGCCTAGCGCCTCTGCACATAACCTGCTATAAAAGAACGACGAAAATCGCACAATTACGAAAAAAAATTGACATTTTCATATAACTTAATACATAATAATAATACGGAGCCGCGCGTCGTCGAGTCGCTCGCGCTTGACCGATCTGGATTATAAATCTCATATTTGCGTCTAGTTAGTACAGGCGTAACTTTCTACTGTTTAAATTTTGAAAATTGAAGCTAAATTGATCTATTAAAAATAAAATAATCAAAATTTACATATAAAAAAAAATATAATAAACAAATAAAAAAAATTTTTTTTTCCTATTTTGGCGCTTTCTCCACATCATAGGTAGGATCTAGTATTTCTATAGATATCCTTGCGATAGAAACGCCAAATACCCACATTTAGATCATAATAATTGAAATATTGGTAATATTCATGATATAAAAGTCTAGGTAGGCCGTGCGTTGTTTTGACTCGTCAGCTCGTTTCCATACATATATACGCCTATTTATATTGCAATAATCGTTTTATATAATCTATTTCATAGTGCGAATTTCATGGTCCCAAAATTAATTGATTTTATTAAGAAAAAATTTATATGACTTCCCCAAATTTCACATAAAAACATCAAATTATATCGCATTTTCGTCAACTTTTCGACATATAAGGCAAGGCCTAGTGCCTCTGCACATAACCTGCTATAAAAGAACGACGAAAATCGCACAATTACGAAAAAAAATTGACATTTTCATATAACTTAATACATAATAATAATACGGAGCCGCGCGTCGTCGAGTCGCTCGCGCTTGACCGATCTGGATTATAAATCTCATATTTGCGTCTAGTTAGTACAGGCGTAACTTTCTACTGTTTAAATTTTGAAAATTGAAGCTAAATTGATCTATTAAAAATAAAATAATCAAAATTTACATATAAAAAAAAAATATAATAAAGAAATAAAAAAAAAAAAAATCCGTTTTTGGCGCTTTCTCCACATCATAGGCAGGATTTAGTATTTCTATAGATATCCTTGCGATAGAAACGCCAAATACCCACATTTAGATCATAATATTTGAAATATTGGTAATATTCATGATATAAAAGTCTAGGTAGGCCGTGCGTTGTTTTGACTCGTCAGCTCGTTTCCATACATATTTACGCCTATTTATATTGCAATAATCGTTTTATATAATCCATTTCATCGTGCGAATTTCATGGTCCCAAAATTAATTGATTTTATTAAGAAAAAATTTATATGACTTCCCCAAATTTCACATAAAAACATCAAATTATATCGCATTTTCGTCAACTTTTCGACATATAAGGCAAGGCCTAGTGCCTCTGCACATAACCTGCTATAAAAGAACGACGAAAATCGCACAATCACGAAAAAAAATTGACATTTTCTTATAACTTAATACATAATAATAATACGGAGCCGCGCGTCGTCGAGTCGCTCGCGCTTGACCGATCTGGATTATAAATCTCATATTTGCGTCTAGTTAGTACAGGCGTAACTTTCTACTGTTTAAATTTTGAAAATTGAAGCTAAATTGATCTATTAAAAATAAAATAATCAAAATTTACATATAAAAAAAAATATATAATAAACAAATAAAAAAAAATTTTTTTTTCCTATTTTGGCGCTTTCTCCACATCATAGGTAGGATCTAGTATTTCTATAGATATCCTTGCGATAGAAACGCCAAATACCCACATTTAGATCATAATAATTGAAATATTGGTAATATTCATGATATAAAAGTCTAGGTAGGCCGTGCGTTGTTTTGACTCGTCAGCTCGTTTCCATACATATATACGCCTATTTATATTGCAATAATCGTTTTATATAATCTATTTCATAGTGCGAAATTCATGGTCCCAAAATTAATTGATTTTATTAAGAAAAAATTTATATGACTTCCCCAAATTTCACATAAAAACATCAAATTATATCGCATTTTCGTCAACTTTTCGACATATAAGGCAAGGCCTAGTGCCTCTGCACATAACCTGCTATAAAAGAACGACGAAAATCGCACAATTACGAAAAAAAATTGACATTTTCATATAACTTAATACATAATAATAATACGGAGCCGCGCGTCGTCGAGTCGCTCGCGCTTGACCGATCTGGATTATAAATCTCATATTTGCGTCTAGTTAGTACAGGCGTAACTTTCTACTGTTTAAATTTTGAAAATTGAAGCTAAATTGATCTATTAAAAATAAAATAATCAAAATTTACATATAAAAAAAAAATATAATAAAGAAATAAAAAAAAAAAATTCCGTTTTTGGCGCTTTCTCCACATCATAGGCAGGATTTAGTATTTCTATAGATATCCTTGCGATAGAAACGCCAAATACCCACATTTAGATCATAATATTTGAAATATTGGTAATATTCATGATATAAAAGTCTAGGTAGGCCGTGCGTTGTTTTGACTCGTCAGCTCGTTTCCATACATATTTACGCCTATTTATATTGCAATAATAGTTTTATATAATCTATTTCATCGTGCGAATTTCATGGTCCCAAAATTAATTGATTTTATTAAGAAAAAATTTATATGACTTCCCCAAATTTCACATAAAAACATCAAATTATATCGCATTTTCGTCAACTTTTCGACATATAAGGCAAGGCCTAGTGCCTCTGCACATAACCTGCTATAAAAGAACGACGAAAATCGCACAATTACGAAAAAAAATTGACATTTTCATATAACTTAATACATAATAATAATACGGAGCCGCGCGTCGTCGAGTCGCTCGCGCTTGACCGATCTGGATTATAAATCTCATATTTGCGTCTAGTTAGTACAGGCGTAACTTTCTACTGTTTAAATTTTGAAAATTGAAGCTAAATTGATCTATTAAAAATAAAATAATCAAAATGTATATAATATGCCGCGTGTTCGGCAAAACGTAATCCAAACTTATGAAGCATGTAAAACTCACCGAACTTAAAAAATTCCGAGTGAGCGGATGGTGCAAACTAACCGTCATCAAGAAAAATATGTTAAAAGTTTTATTTATACTATCACTTTTTTTTGAAACTTTTTGTTTAGGTCGGTAAGCTCTACATGCTCTATAAGTTTCATTGTGTTCAGCTGAACACGGTGGAGTTTAGTAAATGCCGAATACCGCGGCATAAAAATAATAGTGCTTGCTTACTATAACATAACATACATAGCAGTCAATTATGCCCCACTGCAGGGGCTTAGGCCTACCCTCGGGATGAGGGTGCTTGGGGGTAGTCTTCACATTGCTCCA
>CATIXC010000089.1:0-55027 GCA_949709985.1 Luffia ferchaultella | reverse complement strand
AAACAAAAAAGGCTAGATGTCGCTTATTTAAATTTCGACCTGAAACTAAACAAATACGAATTTACATAATCAAAAAATGAGCCAAAAACTATTAAAATTACAGTAACAGGAAAATAACTGTTACACAACAATGATTTAAAAGTATTTACAAAGACATATGCATTTGGGTCATTACTCCGGTAACTGTATGCACGTACCTGCCCAAAGAAGTTTTCAATTATGTCAGAATTGAAATATCTGGGCCTCATAATAATAATTTTTTTAGAGTTCAATAACTCCCAAACTCTTTTAAAACTTTTTAGAGTAATCACCCAATTTTTTAATGAAGGTACACTTTTCAGTGTACTATCTTTGCAAATAAATTTTGTAGCCTCCAATATTTTAATGGCCTGGTTCCAAAACTCGTGATGAGCTGATTTCGATGTTACTGCTCTGCGCAGATTTTTCCCCTTTGACTTTGTTTTGTTTATGCTTGCTCCGTTAACACTATCAAACAGGTCATCAAAAAACGATACAGCTTCTGCTGTGTTTTTCAGAGTAGTACTTACAGGTCTTCCATCAGGATATAGAGCTAAAATTAAAAAAAATACAGCTAAACATAAATATTTAAAACTAAAAAGGTATTATACAGAATTAATAAAACGCTTTATTGTACAACTAGCTTTCCACCCACGGCTGCGCTGGCGTGGACTACACAGTCACAGTATTACTATATCTCTCCCTACAGTAGCACATCGTCTTTGATGTAGGGCGATGTCGCCAACCGCGTAGGTGCTGCGCTGTCGTTTGCTAATATAAAGGGGCTGTCACAAAATTGGAGATCAAATGATTGTTAATTATATTATATTACAATCATTTATTAACAAGATTATACCATGTGACTATACCTTTAGCTAAATATTTACGTGACATTTTTAGACGTCTTCAATTTACTATTATTAAATATAAGTATATAATGTATTATTATTTGAATAAACAATTTAATCATAAAATATGGGGAAACATGAGCATGGCTGTGATTTAAATTCTACTTGGCATAATAATACATATAATTTGTCTGAATTATGGTGTCCTACAAACAACCAGAAATTCTGCCTAAATTCCACTACTACCTCAGTACAGTATTGAACAAACAAAGGATTCATGGGAAGTACTGTATGCATGTTTGTGTAAGTATAAATTATTTACCGTTGGTTCCTCTATATGACTTTATGTGTGGTTAATTATTGCTATACATATTGAAATATTTTTTTTTTAATAATTTTTTTACATTTTTTTTATAAATATATACATAATATAGATATTTCACACCCAGACATGGAACAAATAGACATGTTCATACACACAATCTCCACATTAGCAAGTATAAACAAGCCTCCATACAAGGCTTGCATTGTTCTTGGTGGTCAGACTGAAATTATGTAGGTATAGGTATGTAAAATGTTTAATTTTTTTATACAAACTGTTCAAAACAGTTGTACAAGTACTTACGAAAATCTGAAGTATATGATAATGCTGCTGACACGGATTTGCTTAAAACACGCACACAATTTTGCACCTAAAAACAAATATAATGTTAAGAATAGGTGCGTACTATCTGCACTATTGATATACATGATAAAATTATGTAAGTTTTTTTAATGACTGGCTTCATGAGTTAAGGTGGAACATAACACAATGGGTGTATTTTCATACACACTTAAACCATGCATTTGTAATTTAAGATAGTATGTATGATACGATCACAAAAAATATTCTCCTGAAATACTAGTTTCAATGTACATAGATGTTTGAAAGTCTTTCATTTAAAATTTTAAATATCATATTAAAAAGTCTTCCACAAATTGTACAATTATAGTTTCGCGGGAGCGTAATTGTAGTAAATTTTACTAGTTTCAAAAATATCATACATATTATCCTCCATTATGAATGAGTGGTATAAGAAATTTGTATGAAAATACACTGTTGCCTTCCACCTTAAGGGGCCAATATTTGTGCATAGATGCTCTGTACAAATACTTTCACTTCAAAACTATAGCAAATATTTGCATCAGCAGCTAGTGCTGAGTCAGCTCCTATCATGGTTGCAAAGACCTTCTTTTGGTTTTTTATTTGTAGTTGTTGGCTATGTATTATGTACCTGTGGCCTTGATGAAACATATTTCTTACTTTCTTTAACTTTTATGAATTGGAAACTATTCTTTGAACTAAAATCTATATTTGAACTTGTATTTTTATAAAAAAAAGCATGTAGTCAAAAATATTTAATAAATATTTTCTTATACCTAAAAAAATTGTTTAATATTTTTAATATGCTATTTCACAAAAGTGGCTCTGCTTGGATGTAGATTTTGGTTCAGATAATGGATTTCAATTTACTGAAACTTAATATTTGCTGTTTTGAAATGAAAGTGTGTATGCATTTGTATGGAGCACCTATGAACACTGAGTTCTTAAGCCTGAAATGCAAAATTTCTTATATTTACCTTCATTTTTTTAATTTTTCCAGGAATAACATGTTGATCTGTCAATTTGTATAATATTCTTGATTCGCCATGTTTACAGTCTGCATTATACACATCTATAATATCGTTCCATGTGACTCTCTTTCCTTTGAACATCATGTCTTTTGTTAGCAAATTATTACGAATCCCTTTTAGTAAATGAGGCGGATCGTAAAAGACACTTATGGAATTTCCGTTCAAATGGATAGTTTCATCTGAAAAAAAAAGATAAAATATCCCCGCTTAATGTCATTAAAGAGTATAGCAACTTCATTGGCATTTGCAGCATGACCGACTGATTGGTCGAGTGGTTAGAGATTCTAACTGTGAAGCCAAGGGTCACAGGTTCGATTCCCGCCCGGGACAAATATTTGTGTGCAAGAACATGTCTATTTGTTCCGTGCCTGAGTGTAAAATATATATATATAATTATGTATTTATTATAAAGAATATTAAAGTACATATATCAGTTGTCTAGTATCCCTAACATAAGCATAATACTTGATTACTTTGGGACTAGATAACGCTGTGTGGGATTGTGGGATGTCCCAAGTATTATTATTATCTAAAATTTAACTAACCAACTTCCTGCCCAGCACGTAATTGGTCTCTTTTGGTGTCATCTAATAAGCTATTTACAGCAGATTGGAAGCTTGACCCTTGATCAGACACAAGCGCAATTGGTTTAAGCCCTGTGTCTGTCACTGCAGCTATGATGTCTTTAATTATTCCTTTTAATTGAAGACTCGAAGTAGCACCTTCACAAAAGTAAAAGGCGATTGGTTGCTGCCATTTAAATACAGCACCCCGAAGCATAAATACAAGGGCATGATCTGCAAACTGGTTTATTTTGCCATTTAAATCAACAAAGCCTACAATGTTGTCTTTGTGGGCTGCATAAGTTAATGCAGATTCAATTGTCATCTCATCATATATGACTGTACATATTTTTTTTCTTTTATCCCACTTTGAAACCTGAAATAGAGAAAGTTTTTTTTTAATTATCTCATAATGCACTTTTATAAAAACCCATGAATAATTCATAAGTCATAAAACTGTCTTACCTGTTGTTTTATATGTTCAAAAATCTGTGAGTTGATTCCAGCATCAATATTTAATTGGCTTATCATTTTCTTCAATGTAGTCTTAGAAGGCAATATAAATATTTTTTGTAGAAATTTGTATGATTTGGGGCCCTGCTTATATATAGAAAGGGCTATGAGCTTTTCCTCTCTTGTAAATCTGCGGGCCTTCTTATTTTTTGTGCAAAGTTTAACTTGCATCCACAAAACTGTTCTAGTTAAGGCATTCATGTCTTTAGTTAATTCTTCTAAGGATTTTTCTTTACTGAAGATTAATGCCCTTTTGGCTCTAGAGTGATAACTGTTTTGACGTTTCGCCTTTTTATATTCCTTATAAAATAGTTGGCATCTTGGAGTCAATGAATTTACATTTCTTAATAATCTTTTTTTTACCAATTTTCTTGGAGTTTTACAACATACACCTGAACAAATATATGAATGTTGACAAAAAATTTATAATAAATAAATAAAAATAATCTCAAATCAGGTAATAGAATGTTAACCTTGTGTATGTTGGATTGCAGTGCTGGAAGTCGCAGTAACAATTACATCTTGGTCCATTAAGGTCAGGGTACAAGGAACTAAAAAGTAATTAATAAACTGAAAAATGCAATTGTTGGCATATTATAATTTTGTGATCAAGGCCAGTCCTCGAGGTACTTTTTTGTCTGTCTAAATAGATCACTCACAACTGCATCAAATAATGCACGAGAGACTAAAAGTACCTCATGTGTGTGCGTCATTCAATGCAGTTGTAAGCAATCTATTTTGATAGACAAAAAAGTGCCCCCAAGGCCCAAGTGTGCTCATCTGGGCAGGCTATTAGTTAGTATTTTAATTCTTAATAATTTCTTAAGTCTTGTGATACATTTTATACAAAACTAGGGTTGGCTTTAGAATTGGGGTGCAGGATTTCGGGGTAAGGGTTGCAGTTTATAGGGGTTGGTTATCCTTTTCAAATGACACCCCCTCACCCTCCCGCGGAATTGTGTAGTTTTTAAAATTATTACTTTGGTGTGCATAAAAAGGAACATAATTTTCCTCCTTTTCTATTCATTTTAAATTCTGTCAAGGTAGGTTAATAGTTCACAATTTCTAAATTGATAAATTACGTTAGGTCAGGTTTGTTTATGTCACTGCGAGAAGCGAAGCAGAGCGACGAGCCACTCATAATCTTTTCTGTTTATTTAAATTCGACCAAAATAGGTTGGTGGTTAGGAATCATTGCACTCATAAATTATCTCTAAGATAAATCATATTTTTTAGGTTACGTTATTAAAAAATTTAAATTTATATTTTTCAGTAAGGAAGATTCTCCACGGGGGGAGTGGTACTAAAGTTAATACCTACCCCTACCCCCCCACCGCCCCCTGACCCTGCAATTCCTGTGCCCCAATTCTAAAGATATTCACAAAACTAACAAAAATTTGTGTTAAAAAACTTCTGTGATTAATGGGACAGAGGTGAAAATCAAAGTTCATTAGGGGCTATAATAAACAGTAACTTATTACGTTTAAAGCCTGGAGACCCATGGCATCAGGCAGACAGCAGAGTAATATCAATGGGGATCTGCTTTGTCCTTCGATTTGGAAAATGAAAATAATTAGAATTGTATGAATTAATTAAAGTATACCTTCACGTTGTGATGTTTGCTCAACCCTGCTTAAATCGGTTGAAGTTGACGGCATGTCTAAAGCATCTGAAAGATAGGTTTTTAATATTAGCATTATATTTTATGAACTCCATGACCTATGTGCTAGCGGCATTCATAGGCTGGCACAATGAAATATTTATAACATAATATAAGAGCATGAAATTATCTAAAAAATATTTTTAATGACGAGTTATTATTAACCCATAACTAACCTAAATATTTTGGCGGTTGCTGAGATTCTACGATATGCTTGAGCTTGCAGTACGAATGATCATAATGTCTTTTTCTTGTGTAGGTATGATCACTGCCTAGTTCTTTCTCTGAGAATATAAATTTACATGAGTTTCATGCACGGAAAATAAAAATATATAATTAACACTTTCCCGGTACATACCAGAGTTCTCGTCAGTTATTTTCGGTAAACCAGTGGCTATTTCGTCTACACTAAATAACGATGGATAAGCACTGCCAAGTAAACGAGATTTTGGAGTGATAAACCTTTTTTCAAAATGTTTATGACACACATACTGATTGCGAAGCGTTTGCAAGCTTAACCTTCGTAGCTTGTCACAATTTATACGTTTTAACCAACTTTCGAGTCTTTTCTCACTTGTAGGAAACTGATGAAATTTAACGTCCTGTCGTCTACTTTCACAGTTGGGAACACAACACACGTAGTACATTTTGATAACTCAAAATGGGTATTACCACGTATTACAGTTTAAAGCGGAGAGGTTAGTACGGAAATAAATCAACGTGACTATACTCGATCAACACAATTAACTGTAATGGATGACAATTGAATTGACAACCAATATCAAGCGGGGAGGAATAGAGGGGCCGGGGGCAAGAGGATGTCATGTTCAAATGTCATGCATCATTCTAGTAAAAAAAATTAATGTCATTTCTACAAACCGGACCTTTTGTATGAAGCTTTACTCCCCGTGCTCGTAAACAACAGGTAATTGCCACGCGCGCGTGAATTATAGCGGATAAAATATTTGTTTCGTGTTGTCACGGGCTCGGCGAGACTACGACTGACAGGTGCTGTCAGTGGCAAGGGTATACCGAGGTTTATTGTTAAGAATATAACAGCTAGATTGTCGGACATGACAACAAATGAAGAGCGTGAGATATGACAGTACCAATCACAGAACAATATATACTTCCCTACGGGAAGAAGAAATGTAACTCTATGGGGGGAAAAAACGACAAGAATAGCGCCAACTACTGGTTGCCCCTAGAACCATTTAATTGTCAGCAATCACAAACCTCATGCCTCTTACACTCCTACATCTAAACACACACACGCACACAGACACACACATCTATGTTTCATGTAAAATTATTAGCCCCCACTGGCTACAGTTATGTATGGGGATACATAACTGAATAATCAGCTAAACTTGCAGTGTTACCATGTAGTAATGTGCAATAATATTTTCATGTATTTGAGGTAGAATTCCTATAGTTACAATTCTTACCTAGTTTAAGAGATACAGATCGCAAAATGATATTATATGTTATTTAGATGGATTATATGATTACGAATAATAATATCAGTACTGAATAACTGTGAGAATTTTTAGTTATGTAATACACCGAATAAAATATTTTGTTATAATTTTACTAATAAAAAATCATTATTATCTTACTATATAGTTATGTAATGAAAAATTTATAAATAAAATTGTAACATATTCGTATGGTCAACCCTGTACCTATGATATTTTTCCAAAACAATAATTGTTGTGGGTTATGACGACTGCTTATCCTAGTGGGTAGCGACCCTGCCTACGAAGCTGGAGGTCCCAGGTCGGGTCAGTATTTATATGATGAATATTGATACTGGTACCGGTAATACTGGTCTTGGTTGTTATATGTATGTGTTGTACCTAAAACACAAACTAATGCTTATATTACTTAGTTTGGGGCCAAGACGTTGATGTGATGTAGACGTTATTATTATTATTACGATACTTAAAACAATCGTTTTTGGAATTTTTATCTATTTGTGTAAACACGATAATAAACACAAAAACTACTGAACCTATTTCGGTAAATATTTTTGTGATTTAGCAGTTGTAATCAAAGGTCTAATATAATATACAATTCGATGATAAGGATGCAGAAATCAAACATCAGTGATGTAAAATCAAATAAATATATATATATATATATATATATATATAGGTAGGTAGGTAATTATTATTCACAAAAATTTGTTTGTGTAGTTCTCTACATGTTTTGTAGTTGTGAGTAAAATATTTACACTAGATTTATTCATCACCTGTAAAACTTTAATATTATGACTAAAATATTGAGATACAGAGCTGTGGCGACGCGCCAGCGACTAACAATAACATTGTAGCGGTCAGCGGCCATTTGTAGAATACCCGTCACTGTAACTCGCAGTCGCACCGTTCTTGCGTGAATTTATGTTTAACTTAGTAGGTAATCTCGAAAAATGTTGTACTTGTGCATTGTCCTGGTGGAACGTAGAAGATAATTTGTTTCTTCGTGAAATGCCGTAGTGTTTCCATAAATATTTTATAAAAACGGTTCACAAATCGAAATAACATTCGCTGTTGAGAGTTTTTCATTTCTGGAGGTAGGAAATGTGGATTACACCATAAGCATCCGAAAAAAAATTAAGTCATTTTGTTAGACGATAAAAAACATTGACTGACTTATTGGCCGAGTGGTTAGAGACCTTAATCGCAGAACCAAAGGTCACAGATTCAACTCCCGGCCGAGCCTAATATTTGTGTGCATCAACATGTCTATCTGTTTGGTGTCTGAGTGCAAAATATCTATGTATGTATATACTGCAAAGAATATTAAGCGTGTGTATCAGTTGTCTAGTGCCCATAATACAAGCAAAAACTTGCTTACTTTGGAACTAGATGGCGCTGTTAAGATTAATTTCCATTCAACTTGAGTTCGTTAGATAGAGCAAAGTATTATGGAAACTGTCTTATTACTTGAATAATTCAATTTCGTTATAAAACACTTATAATTTTTTAATTTATGTTTCATAAAAGTGACTGGGTAAGGGTAAGACCATATTTTCTAACATACAGTTTTTATGATCAATTGGAAACATATTGGTATAATATGTTAATGTTTCTGCACATTATGCTTCGAATATTTTATTAAAAGAAGGCTACCCTTTACAGTTAATACAAACTTTTTATCAAAATGACCTAAACTTCACATGCGCCATTTCGAAAAAAATCTTAATCAAGCAGTCGTAAATCAGTGACTGGAAATCCATTTCAACTCTATACTCTTAATGGATTTGTTAATATGTCGTCATTTGGTCGTCAGGTTTCGTTCAGTCAATCGCCTTTTTAAAAAATCAAAAGAACTAATTTATGTTTTTTTTTTTAATTTTTAACCATATTTTGGATATAAAACAAAAAAGGTACACTATAAAAAGTCATCCTATCGAATTGACCATTCCCAAAATTTTTAAATAAATTACAATACATTTTTTTTAAAGAATATGCAATTTTAATAACAAAATAGAAAATTTATTTGATTGATGGGACAATAATCAACAGTTTAATTAAAGAGTTCGTACAAATATTTCACACAATGATTTTGTTAAATTCTTAATTAATTTGCTCACTGCACGCGCATAGTTTATGAATTGTTCCATATACATCGTTCATAGTCGAATAAAACACTTTTGTTACAGTCATTCATACATTCTGCTGCGATTATCTTGGGAAAAAAATCTTGAAAACATAGGATAATTGTGTTTCTGGTATCATTGGCAAATAATGTTGCTACAATAAAAAAGAAAAGTTGGCACACAGTAACTGGTATCACTTCTCCTGGCCCCCGTAGGTATGTCCATGACCGCGGCGAACAAGTTGCCTGGGCCTGGTACCAATATTTAACTTGGTCCGACTTCGGAGTTCCAAGTAACCCCACTCGGTTCTTAAATTTTTTGAATCGCGTCCGCCGTGAGGGTATGCAAAATACCGAAGAACATCCTCCTATAATTCATTGCAGCGCCGGCATCGGTCGTTCTGGCGCATTTTGCTTAATCGATTCTGCACTTAGCATAGTAAGTGATTGCATATTTTTTACATTATTATGATTTTTAACATTATTATTTAGTAATGTGATTTCTTGTAGTCTGGGAGCACAGACCAGTCAACCTATAGACCACGCTTTAATAAACGTTAATACGAAAACGAAATCGCCAAAAAGTGGCGGGGTCGGGGAGAGGTCGGCTAGTTTTCATTGGCTCGTTCAAAATTGACAATATCGCTGACAAATTGGCTTCCGACATGCTTCCAACTGACCGCTCACAAGAGACGTAGTTATGTAGTGTCATTACATAGCCTTGGCGAATGCTACTCCCTGTCAAAGCGTGGTCTATAAGGTTGACTGGTCTGTGTCTGGGAGCCAATGACCTAATTAATAGTCTTAACTTTCTAAAACCTAAACTTTTAGGGGGTGGTGGGAATACTTACTGTGTTCATTCACAGATTTTGTTCAATCAGAAAAGTATGGGTGCGATAGCGCGCGCTCAAAATTAGACGTAGATTTTAATAAATTCATTTTCAAATCAATTTTTTTTTGTGTATCCCTAGATTTTAGACCGACAACAACCTTAGTACTAATAATTTTACCAGCTTTTAAAAAATCGTTCCAAGTTCTATGGTTTGTAACATGCTTGCGTCGATGCTGACTCATTAAATTTTTTGTTTACATTAAGCCTAACAATATACACCCCCACATCTAGTTAGCTGACTGAAATCTGTGAATGAGCATTAAATAAATACTTACTATTTTTTTGTATAAAATCCTTGGTGCATCTGTTATTGATTATGTAATTTCTGAACAACTTGACCACTGATTAAGGTCATATTCCCGTATTATAGTTGGGGAGCTGGTTGGTTACAATTTAGATATTTGACTCCTTTGCTGTTTAGTGTATTTTGTTGTTAACTAATGTAGTTTACATCTATGCGGATCATGTACTACTCGCTACAACAATAAATAATAAAAATACAGTTAGAAAATAAAGAGGTCCCTATGCAAGAAACGTGGTTGTAAGAACAGTGTTGGACACACTTGAAATTTTTATAAAGAATGTACAACTATAACGGCGAAAACAATAAATAATAAAAATAAAATAAAGTTAAAATTAAAGGGGGTCTCCATACAAAAAACATGTTTTTTTGCCTTTTTTGGTGTTATGTGTTTGTGTGATGATTGCTTACACTTGAAATTTTCATGGAGTGTGTACTACTATGGCCGCTATAAGAACAAATAATAAAAATAAAATAAAGGCGAACATTAGAGGGGCTCCCAAACAAGAAACGTGTTTTTTAATATTGTTGCGGTGGTACGAAACCCTTGGTGTGCGATTCCGATTCGCACTTGGCCGGTTTTTATTGTAAATTTATATTCAATTGTTTTAAAGTGTAATTTATTCTTGCTATTAACATATTTTCATCTTATTACAGGTTGAACTAGAAGGAATTAAGAATTTGAACTACAAAGAATTAGTAACTGAAATGAGAGGATATAGAATGGGATTAATCCAAACTTCAGAACAGCTGTGTTTCTGCTTCCAATGGTGTTCATTGGGTGCAGCGCCATTTTTATTTCACTAGGGTTATGAATTCTATGTATGAAGAGAAACCCACGTGCAGTTTGGGCATCTTTGAATGGCAGTGTTATTTCTTATAATTCACGTTGTATTTCATTTCCTACGTATTTTCTCATAAAAGCTGAATTAGCATCCGGCTTATTGGCTCATATTGTATCTATAGTCAATCCTGAAAAATTATGGCAGGACCTGATTCCGAGTTTAAAGTGTATTGCGGCTACGAGTACAATGACTGGAATACGTTGTTCGATGTGAGTAAATTTAGTTCTTATTAGATTACATTTGCATGGTTTTATAATCTAGCTATAGTCCACAGCTGCACTTCCAAATGTGTTATTCTTTTTCTGTTCTCGATTATTGCATTTCACTACTCGTAGG
This sequence comes from Luffia ferchaultella, assembly GCA_949709985.1. Lineage (NCBI taxonomy): Eukaryota > Metazoa > Arthropoda > Insecta > Lepidoptera > Psychidae > Luffia > Luffia ferchaultella. The sequence continues at coordinate 43,774 of CATIXC010000089.1, read as the reverse complement.
TACCTATTAATAATAAGAAAGAGGGATGCGAGATGATGAGATTAAATAAACTTTTCCAATTTTTAGAAATGTGGATATACGGAAAAAAAACGAAATTAAAAATGAGTAATACATACATACCTACTTGCTGTTAGGACATTTTTGATAGCCTTCAAACTCAAAACACTTGAACCTACCACCAAATGGTCAGCCACTCTTCTAATAAGTTTCAACTGTTTAGGTTTGCTACATAAAAGAATGGATAAAAGAAATTTGGTCAAGTTAGTTTGCTTTTCCACCATTTCTCAATCAATAGGTAAGTAGGTTAGGTTAGTTTAAAAATAATACAATAAAAACTGAATATATGGGCACTCCCGACTACTGTTCCAACAGTCGATGGTTCCAACCCACTAGAAATATAAAACACGCAAATTGAATTTTCATTTGTTACTAAATTTATATTAGAAAATTCTTATCGTAGGTATTTACTGTTTTAAATTTATTTTAAAATTGAAGTTTATGCTCTCTTTCAATAGTCTACCCTTTGATTATGTCAATGCAAGTAGCGAATTCATGTTGGTGGTAATGGACATGTAGGTATTTAACATTTTTTATTTTTGGTTTTTTCGCATTTCCGTATTTCTAGAAATTCTGAAAGGTTTCGTGTCCTTGTCCCACCATCCCTTAAATTAGTATTAATACTTCTAGGGTGGTAGTTTTGGAAAGTCATACTGTAAAATTTGTTATTCATTTGTAAGGTTCCGTAGTCTCGTACCATGGGAACCTTCAACCAGGATATACAGGGCTACCGTTATCAGCCATTTGCGAAAAAACATATATAATATCCGTGTGTAAACGAAATTAGCCAAACATGATAGTAGCTATTTATTAATCGTCTGTAGAGGTTTCACGAAAACCTTGTCCATCAGGTGTGTACAGAAAACATGATTTTGGCATTGAAAATAGTCTAATTTTGGAAGCAGGAACACAACTACAACTTTTATTAAACTAGCTTTATGCCCACGGCTCCACTCACGTAGACTACACAGTTGTACTGGGATCACATAGCTTATGTCACTCTTCAGCTTATAAACTATATATATATTGACTGGCCGCTTTTAGAGACCCTAACTACGAAGCCGAGGGTCGCAGGTTCCAATCCCGCCCGGGACAAATATTTGAGTGCATGAACATGTCTATTTGTTCTGTGCCTGGGTGTAAAAGTATATGTGTATATATAATTTAAAAAAAAGAATATTTAAGTATGTAGGTATATGATTTGCATAGTTCCCCATATCACATGCATAATACTTGATTACTTTGGGATTAGATGGTGCTGCGTGGGTTGCCCCAGATATATATATCTATGCATAAAATTGTAGCAGTCCCGGTACAACTGTAGTCCATGCAAGCGGAGCTGCGGGCGGGCAGCTAGTTTGAAAATAAAATAGAGCTTTAGATATCTAATAATTAATTAAATATTGTATAATAATTAATTAATTGTAGTATAATATTAATATAAATCATATTTTTATATATATTTTTTTAAGCTAGCTGTTAGGAAATGCAACAAGACTAAACAGAACGGGTGGAATTTTATATAGCTTCTATAAATTACCGGTTAGTTGATGGTGTTTATCGATCGTTGGTATGGGCTGATGAAAACACTATAATAATTTTTTTTATGAACTCAATTTTTTTTCGTAGTAATTAAATATTTACTTTTTGTAAATTATATTACTTTTGTAATTTACTTTTTGTTGATTTGTAGAGTTACTTAGAAGTCTGTTGATCAATATTTGAATTAGGTTATAGTTTCAATCAAACTTTATGGCGGATCGGAATACAGCGCTATATGCATGCTTGTGCAGGTTCAGTCATATGCCCCTCGCTCCACTGCGTCCCGCTACACCTAAAATTGGTCACTGCGACGCGACTTGTGCCTATGTTCACATCCGTCATAAAATTTGATTAGAACTAATTTAGGTTAATGGTCTATTTTGTGAAATAATTTTGTTAGGTCAGGGCGGTTTATGTCAAGGCGAGAAGCAAAGCAGAATGAAGCGACGAGCCATTCAGAAGCCTATTCATCAATTTCCAGTTTCTTTTGTTTAGATTAATGGTCCATTTAAAAGTCTGTTGAAAAAGTTTTTAAGTAAAAAAATAATGATAAAAACTGTTTCAATGTACATTTAATACATTTCATTTTTTATTTTAAATTATCTTAAAATATCCGTACCCGTAGTACCTATTAGACCATTGACGACCGCTTAGTCTAGTGGGTAGCGACCCTGCCTATAAAGCTGGAGGTCCTGGATTCAAATCCTAGGTCGGGTCAGTATTTATATGATGAATATTGATACTGGTACCGGGTCTTGGTTGTTATATGTAAGTGGTGTCTTCGCTTGGTACTCAATACACAAGCTAATGCTTAGTTTGAGGCCTAGATGTTATAGTGGTGTATACGTTATTATTATTAATACTAGTGCTTGGTTATTGTCACATGTGTGATGTCACGATACACATTAAAGTAGAGGCTAGTATTTTAGTGCCAATGTATGCAGTCAAAATTTTGAATGCTATTTTATATTATAAAGTGTTTTCATTTAAACTAAAACAATTTGGTCTAATAGGTACTACGGGTACGGATATTTTAATATAATATAAAATCAAAAATGAAATGTATTAAATGTACATACAAACAGTTTTTATCATAATTTTTTTTACCATCCCGAAAGAGGATCATCACTAGTTCAAGTTATTCCACTTTTAGTCACTGCACACCGATGAGGGACCATAACATAAGAAGTAGTATTGGCCCATAATGCATCTCATTAGTCTTGATTTACTTAGTAGTGGTGTTTTGTTTGTTTTTCAACGCTTCCTTAGCTCTTGCATTCGCTCGGCATTGGACATTTTAGGCTTATTTTTGATCTATAATTTCCCCTGACTTGCGTTTTTATGATTTGCTGATATTTACCAGTAAAATCAGACATCTTAATTTTGTAATTTTGAATTGTAGAAGATTTTTTCGACTAACAACATATATCGTTTTTTTTTTAAAGTGGAAAATCGAAATGTTTTTGTATGTTAGTAGTGGCTTGAATGTGACAAGCCACTGAAAAAAAATATTACTCATTGTAAACAGTTGGATGAATTTGACAGATCTCTATAAAATTATTAACAGTATCATAAATTACTCTCCCTCCCTTCAACTATCTTCAAAAAAGAGGAGGTTCCTCAATTCGACTGTATATACTATATAAATATTTTTTAATGTGTGTTTGGGGATAATTTCGTTGTTAATGAACCGAATTGGGTGATTTTTTTTTTTTGTTGAAAAAGGGATATCCCAAAAGTGGTACCATGATAAGGAAACCAGGATCTGATGATGGCATCCCAGAGAAATCGAAGGTAACCTTCAAAAATTGTATTTTAAAGTATCCTGTTTTAAGTATTTTTGGTACTACTACTAGTACTATTTAATGAAGGTCGGGTGTCGATATGATGATAGAGCCAAGAGACAGCCGAGGGCACTCCTCAACGATTTGCAGCAATTATGTGGTGTTTAGACTTGATTCATTTCTACTGATAAGAACTTTGCACCCACATGGATTACAAGTGCCATTACAGGTCTGATGATGGAGACCGTACACAGTCGAGGGAATTCCTCAACGATTTACGGCAGTTGCCTTTTGTTGGGCTTACTTCATATGGTTAAATATGCCAAAATGTTCAGTTCGCACAAAAATACCTAATTATGATTGAAGTTTTACATAGGAATACCACTACCTACTAGGCATGCTGATGCGTCAATTTGACACTGAATTTAAGTGGCGTAATCGCGGCGCTGTCTCATTTGAGTAGCGCGTTTAGAAGCGCCATTTATACTAAATACGAATAAGTTACGGATGTGTATAACTAAAAATTTAAAAATAAAAAAAACTTTACAAAAAAATAAAAACTGAATTCAAAAACAAACTACAAACCTAAAAATAAAATTTTCACATTAAAGAAAGGAGCATTAATAGGCGGCATATAGATAATTAAGTCGGTGCCAACTCAGACACTTTAAATGGGTACTTACCTACCAGGTACTAACAATTACAACAATGATATACCTATTGAGAACTATAATAATAAATATAGGATACAATTTAAAGAGAAAGACTTAGCACCGACTTCATTAAGTATATGCCGTCTATAAATCCTCTTTTCTTTAAAGTGAAAATTTTATTTTAAACTTTTAGTTTATGTTTTTGAAGTCGGTTTTTATTTTTTTGTAAAGTTTATTTTTATATTTGTCGTCCAGATGCGTCTTGCGGTTTTGCCATCAAAGGGTAACATACATATTGATTGACCCTTTTCGCATTTGTAATTATATAAAGAGTTATGATTATTTTAATAATCTATTATTTTTGTTACAGAGTATTAGGCGTGATTGTGAAGTGCACAAAACATTGTCATGCGTGGAAGCCTTGAAACCACAGAATAAGGCACAGAATAGGTATCGTGATGTCATACCTTATGATCACAGCCGCATTGTCCTTAATAGAGGATTAACAGACTACATTAATGCCAATTCTGTCATAGTAAGTTTTCCCACAGTGACATTTTCCAAAACTTATTATACTTTGTCATATTGTTTTTCACCTCTAATAATAGTATTAATGGGGTGGTTTCATAGGCGTTCATTAATTTCTATTCATCAGCTAAAATAATAAACAATGAACCATCACAGGCTGACATCCTAAAATCATATGATATTGGAAGAATTGAAGGGTATTAAGTGTTAGGAAAGAAGAACATTTCTAATTTTCATTAAATATTTTAACAAGGCAGGTACGGTTTGTGGAGGAGAAGCGCAAACGCACCGAGCGCGTGTTATTCTAGAGAGGTGTATAAACACACAGAGATAAATGTGGCATGTGAGTGAATGCGTTTTTGTCCAACGTCTTGATGAGATGTTTAATTTTTACTCCCTGTTTAATGTGTCATTAGTTGCACACTCAAACATCGATACAAGTATGGCTTGAAATTCCCCATTCAACTCTCCATTAGATGTTTCACATAATTTTGTTCAAACATCAAGTGCGAGTCCCATCACAGATAGATCTGTGACTAATAGTTTCGAAAAAATTTGTTTTAATTTGGTCATGTGGTAAAATACACCTCTCTAGACATTTTCACAATCTAATTGTTTCGTAAAATATAAGTGTCATTAATCCAAGCAATATAATAAAGTTGTGGGTTCGATTGCCGCTCAAGGCAAATATTTGTGTGCATGAACATGTCTATTTGCTTTGTGTCTGAGTGTGAACCTTTTCACTAATCCACAACATACTTGCTTACATTGGGATTAGATGGCGCTATGTGGGATGTCCCATGTATTATTATTATTCATGCTAGAATCGCAAATGAACCTAAACTCATGTCGTGTCTATATTCTACATAAGCAAATGTTGTTTATGTGGAATATTGACAGAATATCATTGTGCCAAAAGCTTTTCATGTGAGAACTCATAAATTTTTTTTCCATTATTGCAAAAGGTGACTGATTTCAAATAAAAATTTTATTGAACTCTTTACTAAGCACAGGCATTTTTTGTACTTGAATTCTTATCTTATCTTTTGATACATATATTATTTTATGCTATTTAGTATTATCAATCATATTTTTTATGTGCTCGCGATTAAATTTATTTTTATAATCGTCATCTCTGTAATAGGTACGACGCGGTAAAAGAAAGTACATTGTCACCCAAGGCCCTTTGGCTAGCACTGTTCCTCAATTTTGGCTGATGGTTTGGGAGCAAAATAGTGAAACTGTAATTATGTTGAACAAGACAGTTGAAAATAAGGATATCAAATGTCATTGGTACTGGCCAGGTCTAAATGAGCAAAAGAAATTTGAAGCTGTCAATATCGCTGTGGAGTGCATCTCCGAAGAGTGCTTTGAAAATTTTGTCATAAGAAAATTCAAGTGAGTTTATATTTTATTGTATGTACAATTATTATAGTGTTAATAATCAAGCTATGCGCTTTTCTCATTACTATTAGATGTATATTTTTTTCCCATTTACATATATTGCACTTAGAATGAGCTATTGTTTATTATGATTAGCTGACAACATGCAAAACCAGATATTGAATGTTTAGAACTACACATTTGAAATTTTTCTTAGAGCCTTTGGAGAGTGGTCGCTCTCAAATTATGGCACTCCTTATAACCTCTTTTTTATGTCTGCAAAGATTCATTGAAATGGTATAGTCGTTTTGGAGATTAGCGGGAACAAAAAGACAGACAGACAACCACATGGACAAAAAGTTAATTTATCAATCTTGACGACATATTTTTAATGTCTGCATAGTATCATTAAAATATCATCATCAAATTTTAAAAGTTTAGCTCAAACATACAGATAGACAGACAAACAAACAAAAAGTATTGTATATCACTCCTGACAATCCTTTAATCACACTTGTAAAATTTCATTGAAATCGGTGTGGCCGTTTCGGAGATTAGCTCGAACAGACTGGCAAAAAGTAGCCTATATCACCCGCGATAATGCTCTTTGCATTTCTGCAAAATTTCATTGAAATCGGTTCAGCTGTTTCAGAGATTAGCTTAAGCAGACAGACGGGCAGACAGACAAAAAAGTAGCCTATGTCACCCCCGATAATGCCTTCTGCATGTCTGCAAAGTGTCATTGAAATAGTTTCAGCCATTTCTGAGATTAGCCGGAACAAACAGGCAGAGACTACAATTTTATTAATACAGAAAAGGAAATTATAAGTTTTACAATCTTATAGTTAATTACTATATAAACACTATAGCTATAAAGCAATCCCTTATGTTCTATTTTTTTTCAACATCTGTGTATGCCTAAGTAAATGTGCACATAATTATTTTTAATTTAGATTGTCGGACATGACAACAAATGAAGAGCGTGATATACGACAGTACCAATATTTAACTTGGTCCGACTTCGAAGTTCCAAGTAACCCCACTCGGTTCTTAAATTTTTTGAATCGCGTCCGCCGTGAGGGTATGCAAAATACCGAAGAACATCCTCCTATAATTCATTGCAGCGCCGGCATCGGTCGTTCTGGCGCATTTTGCTTAATCGATTCTGCACTTAGCATAGTAAGTGATTGCATATTTTTTACATTATTATGATTTTTAACATTATTATTTAGTAATGTGATTTCTTGTAGTCTGGGAGCACAGACCAGTCAACCTATAGACCACGCTTTAATAAACGTTAATACGAAAACGAAATCGCCAAAAAGTGGCGGGGTCGGGGAGAGGTCGGCTAGTTTTCATTGGCTCGTTCAAAATTGACAATATCGCTGACAAATTGGCTTCCGACATGCTTCCAACTGACCGCTCACAAGAGACGTAGTTATGTAGTGTCATTACATAGCCTTGGCGAATGCTACTCCCTGTCAAAGCGTGGTCTATAAGGTTGACTGGTCTGTGTCTGGGAGCCAATGACCTAATTAATAGTCATAACTTTCTAAAACCTAAACTTTTAGGGGGTGGTGGGAATACTTACTGTGTTCATTCACAGATTTTGTTCAATCAGAAAAGTATGGGTGCGATAGCGCGCGCTCAAAATTAGACGTAGATTTTAATAAATTCATTTTCAAATCAATTTTTTTTTGTGTATCCCTAGATTTTAGACCGACAACAACCTTAGTACTAATAATTTTACCAGCTTTTAAAAAATCGTTCCAAGTTCTATGGTTTGTAACATGCTTGCGTCGATGCTGACTCATTAAATTTTTTGTTTACATTAAGCCTAACAATATACACCCCCACATCTAGTTAGCTGACTGAAATCTGTGAATGAGCATTAAATAAATACTTACTATTTTTTTGTATAAAATCCTTGGTGCATCTGTTATTGATTATGTAATTTCTGAACAACTTGACCACTGATTAAGGTCATATTCCCGTATTATAGTTGGGGAGCTGGTTGGTTACAATTTAGATATTTGACTCCTTTGCTGTTTAGTGTATTTTGTTGTTAACTAATGTAGTTTACATCTATGCGGATCATGTACTACTCGCTACAACAATAAATAATAAAAATACAGTTAGAAAATAAAGAGGTCCCTATGCAAGAAACGTGGTTGTAAGAACAGTGTTGGACACACTTGAAATTTTTATAAAGAATGTACAACTATAACGGCGAAAACAATAAATAATAGAAATAAAATAAAGTTAAAATTAAAGGGGGTCTCCATACAAAAAACATGTTTTTTTGCCTTTTTTGGTGTTATGTGTTTGTGTGATGATTGCTTACACTTGAAATTTTCATGGAGTGTGTACTACTATGGCCGCTATAAGAACAAATAATAAAAATAAAATAAAGGCGAACATTAGAGGGGCTCCCAAACAAGAAACGTGTTTTTTAATATTGTTGCGGTGGTACGAAACCCTTGGTGTGCGATTCCGATTCGCACTTGGCCGGTTTTTATTGTAAATTTATATTCAATTGTTTTAAAGTGTAATTTATTCTTGCTATTAACATATTTTCATCTTATTACAGGTTGAACTAGAAGGAATTAAGAATTTGAACTACAAAGAATTAGTAACTGAAATGAGAGGATATAGAATGGGATTAATCCAAACTTCAGAACAGCTGCGTTTCTGCTTCTTAATCATTGCTGAAAGGTTCAATGAGCTGCAACGCCTCGTAAGTAACTGGCTTATTACAAGGGTAGGTTAATAACTATTTAGCCTAACCATGAGATACCTATGTTATCGTTTCAAAACTATCTTTATTTTTTCGACTTAATCCCCGTTGAGCTGTATGCACTTAGCCCAACGATCTTCTGAAATTCCAATACTTCTCCTAAAATGGCTTTCATCGAGTCCCGAAAAATAATCGTCGACAGCAGTCCTCATCTCCGCCCCTAAACCTCAGCCCACCCAAAAATTTTTTTAGGTAGGGGAAGATGATATGATAGGTGCCAAATTAGGTGAATAAGGTAGGTGAGAAAGCAAATCATAGCGCAGTCGGTTGATTTGGCGTGATGGCGACAGCACCTGTGTTGTCGTGATGAAAATATTTTTTTATTATTAAATCCCGATCTTTTCAGACGGATGCAATCTTGTAATTTATCGAGAAGTTTAGCGTAATATGTACTGTTTATAGTTTGGCCTTTTGGAAGATAATCTATCAATAAATTTTTTGTTCGTATCCCAAAACACAGATGCCATGACTTTGTCCGCAGATTTCTCCACCTTCGCTTTTTTTGGGGCTGAAGTTGCCTAGATCTATCCACTGCTTTGATTGTATTTTTGATTTCGGTATATGGCAGTGGACCCATGTCTCATCTGTAGTCACTAATCTTCGTATATAATCAGTTGTACTTTTCATAAAACGAGTCAAATTTTCCTGTAATATTTTCATTCGAAAACTTTTCTGGTCAATACTAAGAAAATGCGGCACCCATCTTGCAGATAATTTTTTCATACCCAATTCTTCACTTAAAATGTAATATCGTTCCATACAAATATCTACTGCGTCAGCTATCTCTGATAATTTCAAACGTCGGTTTGCTAAGACCATGTCATGTATATACCTTAAATACCATTTCGGAAATTGTAGCACTTGTGGACGCCCAGGTCGTTGCTCATTTTGAACGCTTGTACGGCCTCGTTTAAATTCAGCTACTCTGTTTTTTATCGTTGCATATGATGGTGCAACCTAAAACGATTTTCATTTCTTCGAAAATTGCACTGCCCTTCAATCCCTTGATATACAAAAACTTAATGACAGCAAGCTCCTCTCAATATTATTATATTCATTGCAAAATAATTCGTGACAACGCTTTTCTAATTGGCATTAAAAAAATTACTGGCTTATCTGACTTGTAATTTTATATGTGGCCAGTTACAAAACCAATTTCCAGTACAACATATTTTTTTAATTTACCATACTTAGAAGTAGATTAGGCTAAGTACTTATCAACCTACCCAGGTATTATTTGACAAAAGTGACGATTATAAACATAATTACAAGATTACAAGCATAACACTTGCTTACTTTGAGACTAGATGGCGCTTTATGGGATGTACAAGATATTATTTATCGCGTGATCGATGCGAGTAATATGTGAATGAAATTGATGCATGGGTTTGAATTATATAGTGCTAGATTCGGATGCACGATGCATCTTTGCGTCACGTTAATCCTCTCATGCGTGCACGCTGTTGGCAGTTTAGTTGTAAATTTCCGATATGCGGGCAGTTTAAACGTGTCGTAAAATGATTTTGGGGTAAAATTTATCGCATTATGGTGTATTCGCATTTGTAGTTTATATATGCGAATACACCATATAGTTTATAAAACCTCGGACTTGTACTTTTGAATTAACCGTTGAGGAGTGTCCCCTTGAGGAGACAACCCTGGCAGCAGCATCAGGTTATGTTTCAAGTTTAATATGTGTCCAAATTTCAGCCCGGTAGCTTCAGTGAAAGTGGGTGAAAATCGCGTTCTAAGATTCTATTACATATAAATAAACATACAGGTAGAATTAGTATAAGCGTGTTAAAATATTTATAAAACCCACTACCTTCCTTTTGATTTCGTCGTACTCGGGTAAACTAAACGAACTTTAGTAGTGTATTATTCTATACTTAAGTATATTGTATACAAAACTATACAATAGCTCATACTGAGCACTGCATTCCAAGGCTTTATTTAATTTTTTCAGCACCCTGACAATGTACAGGAACAGGATGTCGTGTCGATATCGAGTGAGATCGATGAAGAAACGCCGGCGCCGCAGCCCACTCGTGACGAAGAATTGATTTCGCCGCTCTCCACTCGTGACGAAGAAACGGCGTTGCTGCCGTTCATTCGCGACGAAGAAATGACTTCGCCGCTGTCCACTTGTGACGAAGTCTCTGTAAGGACAGCAAAACCGCTCGTAACTATTTCATTTGAAGAGGCAATTCAAGTTTACTACAGACGAACACACAAATAAATTATCCTATCAATTTGATAATTGAAATCAGAATTTTGTAATTTGCATGCTTTCCATACGTATCAATTATTAACCTATAGATGCGTTGTCATCATAACTAGATATGCACTAAATTGAAAACCGAAGACATGAATCAAAAACAAAAAGAGAAGCACTATCAGACTCAAGTATGCTGCACACTGTTTCGTTTCCCTATGCTGTTTATCGCATAAAGCGATTAAGAAATGCATTTTAAATGCAAAACACCCACGTGTCTATTTCAAATACTTATTTTTTTAAATAATTTGTGTTTCTTGACCTCGACGTAAAAAAAGATTAAATAAATTCTGTAAGCGTGTCTGATCAAAATATATCTTTTATTCACAGACGCTTCCATAGTGCAACTTAATTTTTTTTATCAATGATAGACGCATTTATGAGGAATCTTTCAGTGTTAGTCACAAGTCGCACTTTTGAGTTTTTTGTCAGAAAAAAAATAAAAACCAAAATTTGAATAAAAATTAATAACTCGATAACCAACTTTTGGTTATCGAGTTATTACAACATAAACATAATTACAAGATTACAAGCATAACACTTGCTTACTTTGAGACTAGATGGCGCTTTATGGGATGTACAAGATATTATTTATCGCGTGATCGATGCGAGTAATATGTGAATGAAATTGATGCATGGGTTTGAATTATATAGTGCTAGATTCGGATGCACGATGCATCTTTGCGTCACGTTAATCCTCTCATGCGTGCACGCTGTTGGCAGTTTAGTTGTAAATTTCCGATATGCGGGCAGTTTAAACGTGTCGTAAAATGATTTTGGGGTAAAATTTATCGCATTATGGTGCATTCGCATATTACATATATGAAACTACTCTAGTATTTTTCTTGCCTTCGGGGAATTGTTTTTGCATATTGACATTTGGCATTTGTCTAAAAAAAACCATCACATACACAAAACATTGCAACATGGTGACAATTTAACTGTGATGTAACTTGTGCCGATGTTTCACAAGCTTCGCAGATCTAGTGAAACCGTGATAGTTCCGCATCTATACTAATTTATGTCTATGATTGTTCCAAACAATCGCCAACTTCACTCGGTGCGGTACTAGAAATACGGGTGATATAAATTTTCATCATTAGATCTTTCCAGCTATTAAAAATTTGGAGTTATTATTCCAAAATGTTATCAATTGTTATAAAGAAAGTGTAAACATAAGTGTCTAAAAATATATTAACTGGTTTGTCTTTCTAAGAGAAATAAAATTGCAGCTTCTATAACTGTATAGTCGGTGTAGTGTCTGTCATTTGCGTATCTAACTAAAGACAGGTAAATGGTACAACATTGTCCAATGTACAATACGCGCCATCAATGTAAAAGGCCACCGGCTGTACATACTCGCCGATCGGAGGAGAGTTCCAAATTGTTAAGGCTAGGTCTAGAGTCACGAGAGCCATAGGCTTGTGTGAAAGAATTCGTTGTCTTTCGATGTGTGTGTAACCGATGACGACAGTAAATAAGTATGCCTATAATACATGTGGCTAATATGAGAATACTAGGAATCTGTATTTTCTTCAACAGAATTATGATACGCCGCCGTCGCCACCACCACGCGGCGAGACGTCTCTACGTCGGCGGATGTCGGTCGTTACTCGGAATTGGCGGTCGATTTTGACCGAGTCCGACTCTCCCTCCAGCGAGTCTGACGCACCCTCTGAGGCACGCAGTATTAGAGATAAACGACCGTTCGTGATTCGGTAAGACTTTTTTTTCACATATTCTTATATAAATATTATAAGAATATGTGAGCGAAGTATGCTTTATACTCTCAGATACTGTTCACTAATGAACCTCGAGGCCGAAACGCCCGCCCCCGGTCGGGCGTTTCGGCCTCATACCTCAACAAAGAAAGGCCGTCAAATTTGCCAGAGTATGGTCGCAAAATACAAGTACTAATGAGGATTTGTTGGGGCATTTACCCGAATTTGTTCTTTTTTTCTTAAATTTTATTTTCATAAAAGCTTAATTTTTATGTTTTATTTGAAGTGGATATACATTGGTCACACCATTAGATTTATTTATTTAAATTGAAATGATCATATTGCACTGATTGATAACTCCTTGGCTAGAAGATTTTTCCAAATGACATTGTCTTTTTTGCTCACAGCAAAATGTTAAAGGACATTAATATATGAAATATATTTCATTTATGTTCATAATATAATTATAAGAAGTGTTCCTCAAAATCACAATAAAAGTAAGCCCACTCTACGTGCGCCAATTTGAAAAATCTCCTAACCAAGCAGTTGCTTGGTTCAAATGGCTGGGAATCCATTTCAAATATGTACTCTGTATTGAAATATTATATCTGTCTGTCAGTCAATGTGTGCTTTAATAAGTCAAGAACGGATGGACCGATATATTGAGTTATTTGTTTAGCGATTTGTTTATTTACCCCCTTTGCCTATTGTATATTCAAAGACAACCATACTTGTGTTATTAAAAATTAATAACTAAAAAACTGTCCAAGTGCGTGTTGGACTCGCACATGAAGGATTCCGTACCTCCGTACAATATTGAAAAACGCTTTTCTGGTATGGGGACCCCGCTTTAATTTTTAACTTCGTTTTATTTTTATTATTTGTTGTTATAAAGATTATACTTGTAGTAGTGCATACTTCATGCAAATTTCAAGTTGATATTTTATCATTACAGGAATACTCAGCTATTTGCATACAACCACGAAATACGCCGGCGCCGCACAGTTAGGCTAGCAGATCGCGTTTCGGCTTTGAACCGCAGAGTCCGTATCGTCGATCGCTGGCATAAATTCAAAAGGTCTGTACTCAGACCAGCCACGATAACGTGTGGAATCATTTTATTAGGTCTCATCGTCGCACATCATCTTTAATTTACAGGTACAAATAAATTTTTCAGTTCAATCACAAATCACATTTATTGAACACACACAACCTGACACTTATCACTAGACACTAGGTCTCAAAAAAGATGTGTACACAAAACAGGAATGGTAAATAAAATTACCTTAATATAATACCTTAATATAATATATTATATTTATTTATATATAATATAATAAAATATAAAATAATAAAATAAAAATAAAAAATAAATAAATAAAATAAAAAAATATAAAAAAAATAATATAATAAAAAAAAATATAAAAAAATAATATAATAAAAAAAAAATATAAAAATAAAACTGTCACAGGTACGAAATTAGTTATTTCTCAAAACCCCTTTTTTTAAATAGGTACGCTTTTTTAAATTGAAGTAATACAAATTGAAGTTTCCTCTATTTGAAAGCTTGACTTGTATGAAAATATACTAGTTTTTTAACTGTGTTTTGAATTACACATCATATAATTAAATCAATCTATTACAGTAAAAGTAAGTTACGACAACCACATAATTTTTATGTGTGTTGGTAGGTTAGGAAGGTATCCATACAATTTCTGGTATATGGTCCTTTCTTTCGTCACAAGCGAGCTCTGAAGAGTGATTTTTGTGTAAAATTACGTCACTAAGTCTTATTATTTTCTTGAAAATAGATATACACAATTTATATCATATGCAATTTTTTTGGGCATAGACTATATTTTTAAAACTAAATGTTCTTACTTCACCGTGTGCACGGAAAACCCACGACTTAACCTATTTATTCAAAATTTAAAAAATTAATGGCATTTTGCCTTACCTTAAATAAAACCAAATAAAGCAGTATTCAATCCGTAATTAACCCTTAGAGCTTCTGACACGGAGGCAGATCTTATACATTTTTAGGATTAGACTTTTTTTTTGTATTTGACGTTATTAGCATTGGACATTTGAAATTTGTTATTCGAGTAAACCAATTATTTTTGTATTTTGTTCGATGGAAGTACATGTTACACCAAATAGAATAATGCAAACTTTATATCTTAATGCACGTCGCAGGGTTCGCAAACACACACAATCTATAATAACATCTCTCGTCTCTCTTTAGCGACATAGCTTACGTAGAGACACAGAATGTGCGTGAGCCGAAAACGGACGCCTGTAGCGCCTTGGCATTTATTAATTTTATTTACCATTCCTGTTTTGTGTACACATCTTTTTTGAGACCTAGTGTCTAGTGATAAATGTCAGGTTGTGTGTGTTCAATAAATGTGATTTGTGATTGAACTGTATATAAATTTAAATGGATGTATTTATAGAAACTATATTAATTCTTGAGTTTGTTAAAAAAATAAAAGTTTTTGTTTTCGTTAAGAAATTATTAAATTAAATTATTAAACCAAATAAAGCAGTATTCAATCCGTAATTAACCCTTAGAGCTTCTGACACGGAGGCAGATCTTATACATTTTTAGGATTAGCCTTTTTTTTGTATTTGACGTTATTAGCATTGGACATTTGAAATTTGTTATTCGAGTAAACCAATTATTTTTGTATTTTGTTCGATGGAAGTACATGTTACACCAAATAGAATAATGCAAACTTTATATCTTAATGCACGTCGCAGGGTTCGCAAACACACACAATCTATAATAACATCTCTCGTCTCTCTTTAGCGACATAGTTTACGTAGAGACACAGAATGTGCGTGAGCCGAAAACGGACGCCTGTAGCGCCTTGGCATTTATTAATTTTATTTACCATTCCTGTTTTGTGTACACATCTTTTTTGAGACCTAGTGTCTAGTGATAAGTGTCAGGTTGTGTGTGTTCAATAAATGTGATTTGTGATTGAACTGTATATAAATTTAAATGGATGTATTTATAGAAACTATATTAATTCTTGAGTTTGTTAAAAAAATAAAAGTTTTTGTTTTCGTTAAGAAATTATTAAATTAAATTATTAAACCAAATAAAGCAGTATTCAATCCGTAATTAGCCCTTAGAGCTTCTGACACGGAGGCAGATCTTATACATTTTTAGGATTAGACTTTTTTTTTGTATTTGACGTTATTAGCATTGGACATTTGAAATTTGTTATTCGAGTAAACCAATTATTTTTGTATTTTGTTCGATGGAAGTACATGTTACACCAAATAGAATAATGCAAACTTTATATCTTAATGCACGTCGCAGGGTTCGCAAACACACACAATCTATAATAACATCTCTCGTCTCTCTTTAGCGACACAGTTTACGTAGAGACACAGAATGTGCGTGAGCCGAAAACGGACGCCTGTAGCGCCTTGGCATTTATTAATTTTATTTACCATTCCTGTTTTGTGTACACATCTTTTTTGAGACCTAGTGTCTAGTGATAAGTGTCAGGTTGTGTGTGTTCAATAAATGTGATTTGTGATTGAACTGTATATAAATTTAAATGGATGTATTTATAGAAACTATATTAATTCTTGAGTTTGTTAAAAAAATAAAAGTTTTTGTTTTCGTTAAGAAATTATTAAATTAAATTATTAAACCAAATAAAGCAGTATTCAATCCGTAATTAACCCTTAGAGCTTCTGACACGGAGGCAGATCTTATACATTTTTAGGATTAGACTTTTTTTTTGTATTTGACGTTATTAGCATTGGACATTTGAAATTTGTTATTCGAGTAAACCAATTATTTTTGTATTTTGTTCGATGGAAGTACATGTTACACCAAATAGAATAATGCAAACTTTATATCTTAATGCACGTCGCAGGGTTCGCAAACACACACAATCTATAATAACATCTCTCGTCTCTCTTTAGCGACATAGTTTACGTAGAGACACAGAATGTGCGTGAGCCGAAAACGGACGCCTGTAGCGCCTTGGCATTTATTAATTTTATTTACCATTCCTGTTTTGTGTACACATCTTTTTTGAGACCTAGTGTCTAGTGATAAGTGTCAGGTTGTGTGTGTTCAATAAATGTGATTTGTGATTATAGAAACTATATTAATTCTTGAGTTTGTTAAAAAAATAAAAGTTTTTGTTTTCGTTAAGAAATTATTGATTATTTATAAGTTCCTTTGTTTTACTTGGTTTGTGATTAGAGTTCTTCTCATTTGAAAAGATCTTGTAATCTCCAATTAGACATATTTGTAGAAGTTTGTATGTAATTATATAATATATTAACTAATTTGTTTCATGCTTAATGTAATAGATGGCTATGTGCAGAAGACAGTTTTATTTTTTATAAATTGGTCGCATAGTCTATATGAAATTCCAGTATGTGGTTTAGAAATCTATTTATATATTCAAATGTTCTTGGATTTCCAACCAAAACCAATGGAGTTTTTATTTCTTTCAATTTATCAGCAAATTGTTGCCAAGCGGCAGGTTCAGCTTTCTTTACAGGTCTCAATGTATCCAAAATAAGATCTACTATATTACTTCCAGGCACGCTTTTACCATTTAATATAAGTGTTCCATCTTCACTCCAAGTGACTTTATCCTCGTTTTCCAATAGTACATTTACCAGTAATTCACCCTTAGTTCTATATGTTTTCGGTATCAATCTTAAAACATTGGCTGGAGAATAAAAGTCTTTAATTGGTAATGCTTCGGTTATCAGAGGCAATTCAGGAACTGACGGTATCATAATTATTGTTATAATTCATCTTTTTTTCGAGTTCATGTGTAATTATTGGTAATTTGATGGGCTGTCGTTCTTGGGCAGTAAAATGTAAGTATCTCTGTAAAGTTTGAAGGTATAATATCCATTTTTCTCTATCATCTTTTTTAGATTTTAGTATTGTATTCATTTCATTATCCAATTTGGATGCATTATCAAATGAATGGTTGTCATTGTGTAACTTTTTTATTACGTCTGGCTCAACTAGAATCATTTTTTTTGCGTTTTCCATGATAAATAATCAATTAATTAAGGAACCTAAAACGTTGCTTAATACGGCCCCCAAAATGATTGGTAAAAATGCACCCCCTTTTTGTATAATAATTTTTTTTCTTTCTTTACTCTTTTTCCCTTTCGAAACCAATTTTCTCAAAACGTTTTTATACTTTTGTAATTTATTGTGCTCTTATTTCTCCAGTTTTAACTTGCCTTTCAAAACATTATAAACACACTCACAAATACAATTTATTATTTCACTGTTACTTTCTTTTAGCAATGCAGTCCTGTATTTAGGTTTTAAAGTATGCAGCGCTCTAAGTAACTCTTTATGTGTTGTCACTCGTTCAATCATTGCTAAAGACTAAGTGAAATATGCTGTTGAACGTCATATTTGAACCCCTTTTTAGGTACATAGACTATGGTATATCCATCGCTGGGGAATATATTAGTTTTTAAACGGTGCAAGTCGTTAGTATCTTGTTTCAAATCAATCATTAAATAACCATGTGCTCTTTCTGTAGCGTCTCTGTATGCCTCTTGCATGAATTTGACATTATCCGGATATACTTGGCGACCTAAATATTGTATTTGAGTCTTATCGCGTGGATTTTTAAAGTAAATAATATAGCTTGAATTCAAAGATATATCACGTTGGCCTTTGCCCTGGTGGAATAAGTTTTGTGTTATATAAAACACACTTAGGTTTCGGTGGTGGCTGCCTTTAGTAAAAATGTCAACTAGACGACCATCAGATTCTCGCATTAAATCATCAATTATTACAAGTGTAGGGTTCACACCATTAAACATACTCAAGTCAGGTAAGCCTTGATGATAATGAACTTTGTTTAGATTATATAGTGGTTGCATCTCATCATAACACCATAATATATTGGAAAACGAACTGTTACAAAGAACGTTAACATTTTTAATGAAATTAGTAACAAAGTTAGATTTACCACATCCACTTGGACCTGCTACAATAGCTGTAAATGGATGAATAAAATGATTCATATTATTTTACTTTGATATTTAAATATGTACTGCAAGGGCTGAAGCAACAAAAGTAATGGAAAGGAAAAAATAAAACTAATGATCAAATATACAAAAA
Source organism: Luffia ferchaultella (assembly GCA_949709985.1). Classification (NCBI taxonomy): domain Eukaryota; kingdom Metazoa; phylum Arthropoda; class Insecta; order Lepidoptera; family Psychidae; genus Luffia; species Luffia ferchaultella. The sequence goes on along the minus strand of CATIXC010000089.1, from coordinate 24,892 downwards.
AATATTTATATTCTTCTTAAAATTAATAAGGTGATATATACATATATATATATTTGATCTTTAGATCAGAAAGTAAATATGTTGTGTTCCAAATTGTTACAGGGTTCTTATAAAACTTTGAAAAAATTTGCTTACTAATATTTGGTGATCAAATTAGACCTGCCGATACAACATGATATTCTTCTTTGGAGATACCATTAAAGTTAGATTCTTGTCATTTAGTTCAAGAATATGACATTCTCTTTTGAAGATATTTTTGAAAAGATATTCTTTAGCCGTAGGTTAAGAATATTTTTTTTTTTTTTGAAAACATATTTGTGATTGATGTTCTTATCATTTTGTTCAAGAATATGACATTCTCCATTCGAAGCATCTTTAGAGAGATATTCTTGACATTTATTTCGAGAATATGGCATTCTCTGTTGAAGTTATATTTGAAGAGTAATTCTTCGCTTATAGGTCAAGAATATGATATTCTTTTTTGAAAACATATTTGTAATTGACGTTCTTATCATTTTGTTCAAGAATATGACATTCTCCATTCCAAGCATCTTTAGAGAGATATTCTTGACATTTATTTCTAGAATATGGCATTTTCTTTTGAAGATAAATTTGAAAAGAAATTATTCGTTTATTGGCCAAATATATCACATTATTTTGTGAAGACATTTTAGTTATTGACATTCTTTGCATTTAGTTTAAGAATATGACATTATCTATCGAAAACATCTTTTAAGAGATATTCTACAGACCTCGATCAAGAATATGACATTCTCTATTAGAGACTTCTTTATGAGATATATTCTAGACATTACACTCAAGAATATGACATTCTTTTTTGAAGACATTTTTATTATTGATATTCTTCGCTTTTACTTTAAGAATATTATTTTCTTCTTTTACGATATGTTCGGTGCAAAATTCTTCATTTCATGTCATTCAAAAATATTGATGTGTAGATTACAAGAATATGGATTTTCTGTTAAAATTACCAACATTCATCTATTATTATACTTTTTACAAAAATATTATGGTTTTACTTGAAGAATATTATCTTGTGTTAAGACAAAAATATTGAGAATAATAGATTTTGCAGACAAGAAAACTTTATTCTTCGACAGAGACTTTTTTCTCTATTGAAGACAATTTATTCTTAATATTGCCAAAACAATATAATGTCTTGCTTTTAGAATTCCTTTTTTTCTGTGTATCAATAGAACCTTATTCTATCTTCTTCTTTAGTAAAAATAAAATCGATGAGCTATACTACTCAGGATAATATCGCAGCGATTGAATTTCAAATTTTATTTTATAAGATAGGTATTTTGGAGTGAATGTGTATTAAAATGTGCATGAATTTGAATAATTCGGAAGCCGGCAAGTGCCGCGTGAACGATTGAACTGAGTTTAATTCACAAATTATGAAATTCCAATCTGAAATATCATGGTGATGGATAAAATCAGAAACACTGAAATCCGTCAAAGAACTAAAGTTGTCGACATAGCCGAAGCGATCAGCAAGCTGAAGTGGCAATCGGCCGGTCACATTTGTCGTCAAGAAAAGACTTTAAATCAGAGCAATCGGTATTAATCCAGTATCAACGACATTTTTTACTATGGCTATAATTATTGATTTTAAATCAAATCTAGAAGTTGCTCCTTCGCAAAAATAAAATGCTATTGGTTGACGCCAATTTGCAACTGCACCACGTAACATAAATGTTAGTGCATGATCCGCAATCTTTAAAGATTTCTCTTTCTGCAAATGCACAAACCCGTAGATTTCATCTTTTGCAGAAACATATGATAAATGAGATCCTAATGCAATCTCATCAAATATAATTGAACAATATTTTTTAGTGTCACTCCAATCAGTAACCTGGAATATTAAAAAAAAATATGTATTTCATATTTTACTCCAAAAAATATCACTGTTAGTTGACATAAACATTATTAAATGCTTCATGTACCTGTTCCTTTATTATTTGAAATAATTGTTGATTTATACCAGGTTCTATTTTTATCGTTTTAATAAGTTTATTTAATGTACTTTTGGCAGGAAGCACAAACATTTTTCTTAAAAATTTATAGCATCTTGGTCCTTGTTTGTAAAGAGAAAGAGCCATAATTTTTTCTTCTAAACTGAACCTTCTCCCTTTAATTTTTCTACAACTCATGCGTATTTGCAACCACATAAACTTTTTTGCCATAACATTCATGGATTTTGTTAATGTTTCGAAAGAGTTTTGCCTACTAAATTTCTTAGCAGAAGAAATTCTTTGTCGAAAATCCAATTGTTTTTTAGAATTCGCTAATTTCTTGCATTCTCTATAAATTTTTCTGCATTTAGGTGTAAGTGCTTCAATATTCTTTGCTATACGCTTTCTTTTCTTATGAGTAGTGGTAACTGTAAAGGAAATTTTATGCATCTTTCATGAAAAAATCAAGGTTGGGAAAAAACATATGTTAATAACCTCTAGTAATTACTAACCGTGAAATCCCAATTAGACTTAAGTATTAGAACTTAAGCAAATCATTTAAAAAATGTAAAGCAACATACAGAATGACATCAATATAATACTAATCTAATAATTAAGTAACTAATGCTATACCCTAGCTCTATAAACAATAAAATTAAATTTATATATCACCATATTTTGGATTAAAATGAACTTGATAGTATAGGATGTAGACGGCACAGCTGCAATGAAAAAAGATTTTTATAGTGTGTATATTCAAAATGACTAATTGATTGTTAACTAGATTTTAATTCAATATAAGCTTTTGTTTTTAATTAATGTAAATTTGTATTATATGGTTTTAAAAGAAAATCTACCTACCTATTGGTTAAAAAATTATATAACAAAATACCATTACCTAATTGACTTTCCATCACATCAGGGTTATAATCATGGTGTACAAGAGCAGATGTAGATGCTGGAGCTGTAATGAAAATAACATTTATCATTATAAAATTATTACCCATGTCTTTGCAACGCAACTTTACAAAGCAAAAACAACCTGAAACTATATCCAACTTTGCATATGTATGTTCCGAATGTATTCTATTCCTTAAAGAATATGGATGATCTTGATGTACTGAAATAATAAAATCAAAACAAATATATATTAGTATATTATAATGCGAGGAACGAAGCCAAGCGGAGCAATAAGCTATCAAAAAGCTCTACATTTTTTTTTTGCATTTCTGTTCAAAAGTATTAACTGCACGAGGTTCCTACACCCATCTCCTATAAGCCCAATTAAATATCTTTACTTTTCGTCAGGCAATATAGGTACCCAGTAAAGCACTAGGTACCTCAATATGCTCACATTTCTACTGTAGCACAACTCCAAAATTTGTTTTCAGAATACGCTAGTTTTTTGCCTTAACCATCGACAGTCTGTCCTAAATAAAATGTTTTAATTAATAAGCACGTTAGTTAAAAGTAACGAAATAATAATTACCCATAGTACCTGGAGCATGATGAATATTTTCCTTAGGTGATCCCCTCAATATTTCATTTTGAGAAAATAAAGATGGAAATGCGCCCATTTTAAGTCTTGTAGGGCCTTTAAACCTTCGTTCAAAATGTTTTTCGCAGACTTTTACGTTCCGTAATTTAGCCGCGTCCATATTACTAATATCATCACAGTTAATACGATCTAGCCACGTTTGAAGGCTTTTAGGGTTTTTGGGAAGTTTAAACAACTTAATATCATCTTTTTGTTGACCAGAACAATGTGGCACACAACATTTCCTGAACATCTTCAATTCATGAAAAAATAGCACAATTTGGTAGTTACCTTATTTATTACAAAATAAATTATCTAAACTAAAGCACGTGAATAACAAGGAATGTATCAAAACAAAAATATCTTTAGGAAATAAACTGAAATAAACCAAAAATTGCTAATTTTTTATTTTTTATTTAATATATGGCTTGGTTACAGAGACCTTTAAGCCACGTCTTTATTTATAGTTCTGTACACTTTACAGATTTGAGTTCTTTCACTATTAAATTTTTTGTATTGTATTTTTGATGTACTTGTAAATTGGTTTATAGGTTTCAGTGTTTTTTAATAATTGATTAAGCGGCGGCGGGCGGGAAGAAAATTCACTGTAATTTTTACACACTTCACTTAATTCACTGGCAAGCACTAATCTATCAAGAAGGAACTTTTGACAGTTGAATATGATGTGATCCATAGTTGCTTCGTTATTTCCACAAAAGGAGCAGACATTACTTTGGATTATTCGTAACCTTGCTAGGTGTGATGGTGTAGTATTATGGCCATAGCGTAACCGGTTTATAGTGGTGACAAAGTCACGGCTAACTCGTTGCAGACTGTTAAACCATGGTCTTACTGGTAAGTTTTCTTGAATGCTACCATACCATTGTCCTTTGGTCTCTTGGTCTTTCTTCCACATTTGCTCCCATAACATTCTTATAGATAGTTTTATACAATATACGGTACGGCTTTCCAAAACTACCACCCTAGACGTGTTAATAATAATTTAGGGGATGGAAGGACGAGGACAGAAAACCAATTTTCAGAATTTTCAAGAATGCGGAAATATGAAAAAAACCAAAAATAAAAACTGAAAACTACGTACTCGTTACCACCGTCATTAATTTGTTCCTTGTATTGACAATCAAAGGATCAACTATTGAAGGAGGGAATAGACTTCAACATTAAAATAAATTGAAAACAGTAAATACGTTAGGAATTTCCTAATCTAACTTTAGTAACAATTGAAAACTCGATTTGCATGGCGCTCGTCGGCCGCTGCCGCGGCACGCTCGCTTCGCTCGCTCGCCTCGCGCGTTTTTTATGTTCCTAGTGGGTTGGAACAGTAGTCGGAGTGCCTAAATATTCGGTTTTATTGTATATTTTTTTAAACTAATCCAACCTACCTATTGATTGAGAAATGGCGGGAAAGCAACCTACCTTAACCGAATTTCCTTTAAACGTTCTTTTAAGTACGAAAACTAAATAGTTGAGACTTATTAGAAGAGTAGCTGGCCATTTAGTGTTAGTTTTAAGTGTTTTGAGTTATCAAAAATGTCTTAGTAGCAAGTATGTATTACTCATTTTTAATTTCGCCTTTTTTCGTATTTCCGCATTTCTAAAAATTCTAAAAGTGGGTTTATTCTTTTCACCTCGCTCCCTTCTTTCTTATTATTAATACCCTTAGGGTGGTAGTTTTGGAAAGCCAACCCCAATATACATAGTCAGTCATAGGTACATACATAGCATTAGAAACATCGAGTTCATTAATACCTTCGTAAGCAGCCCTATCAGCAATTTCATTACCAGAAATACCCCTATGAGAAGGAACCCACATAAATGAAATATCTATTCCCTTAAGATGGTATTTAAATAGCAATTCTTTAATTGTATACAAAATAAAATTGGTTTTGAAATGAATTTTCAAATTGCTTAATCCCTGAATGAAACTTAAAGAATCAGTTATAATTAGAAAATATTTGCAATTATGTACATTTTTGATTCGCAGGAGAGCCTGATAAATGGCATATGCCTCTGCAGTAAATATTGTACATACATCTTGCAATAGAAAGCTCTGAGAAAATTTAATTTGGGGATCATAAACAGCACTGCGCACACAACCCTTGTTTTTACTCCCATCAGTGTATAAAGTATAATAATCATTTACTGAAAGAAATTGCAACATATCATAGTTATTATATATTGAGTCTACTACTTTGATTGGATGCATTATGCTTTCATATGGGGAAGAATAGCAAGGCCATGGGTACTGTTTTCTAATATTACAACAATTATTTTCAATTTCCAGAAAAACATGAAACAACATTGGAGAGTTACCAACCAAGAGTCCCTCACCAGTTGCCATAGGACCAGGCACATATATGCGTTGAGGTATTATTTTGTTAATGATTTTTGTGTTATTTGAGTACAGTAGTTTAAGGCAGTATCTTTCAGCAAGAATAAGTCGTCTCAAGATCAGTGGCATAATTTTTGTCTCAACTTCCATGGCCCTTATGGGAGTTGAGCACATCGCACCGGATATAATTCTCAGAGCTTTATTCTGCAGAATGTCTAACTTTTTTGCATGTTGACTATTCATGTATGCTAACGAACTATAGTCAAAATGGCTTCTCACTATAGCTTTATATAAAATTGACAATATTTTGGGATCTGCACCCCAGGACATACCTGCAAGACATCTTAGTATGTTTATTGCTTTTAAAGCATTTTTTGAAACATATCTAATATGATCTTCAAAAGTCATTTTTTGATCTATTATGACACCTAAGAATTTCTTAGATCTAACTCTATTAATAGCTTCTCCACAATACATAATATCACAGGTTGGGTCATCATTACCAAAAATCATGAAACTGCTTTTTGTAGCATTGATCTTTAAATGTAGTCTAACATCATAATAAAAACTGAGCTGGTTTAGGGCTCTATTCATATTGTCTATTACAAGTTGTAAGTTTTGGTGACTGCTGTACAAAACAATGTCATCTGCAAATTGCAAAATATTTACATCATTACAATTAACATATTTACATGTTTCACAAGTATACAAATTATATAATAAAGGTGAAAGGGTGGCACCTTGCATTGTGCCTTTCGACGTAGTTCTAGGCCCATGTAAGATGTTATTATGTTTCACATATATGGTTCTATCATTCAAAAAATTATAAATCCACTGACATAATTGACCAGGTATACCAGCATCGGACATAACGTTGACTAAGATACCTGGGTCAATATTGTCGAAAGCTCCTTGAACGTCCAAAAATACACAAACAGTGTGTGATTTTAAGTTATTTGCAATTTTCAGGTCAGAGATAAGTGAGATGAAGCTGTCAGCGCAACTACGTCCACGACGGAAGCCATACTGTACATGCGGAATGATACCATTAGCCTCTACAAACCAGTCCAGTCGGACTTTAACCATATTTTCAAATAATTTACCTAGACATGACGACAAAGATATGGGACGATAAGAACTGGCCTGTTCTGGAGATTTATCTGGCTTAAGTATTGGGATAACACATTGTGTTTTCCATGATTTGGGGATAATTTGATTATACCATAAAGCATTAAGAATGTCAAGAAAAATTCGCTGAGCAGATATATGGAGCCTTTTGATAAGGATGTATGGAAAGTCATCTAGACCTGGACTTGTGTTACGCCTAGATTGTAAACTTGCTATAAATTCATTCCATGTAAAAGGGTCCAATAGAAACTTTGAATTTCGATTATTATTGTTACTATTAAAATACTTGAATAAGTTACTTGTTTCTTTTAAATTGTTATTTTCAGATAGTTTATCTAAAAAAGTTTGAATGAACTCATCTCTGTAGGATCTAACACCGGATTTAATACCCTTAAACATCTTAATCATGTTCCAAATCCTGCTTATAGGGGTAGTTCTGTTAAATGTATAGCATAAGTTATTCCACCCAGCTTGCTTCTGTTCAGAAATGGTTCTCTTTTTTAAAGCATCTAGTCTCTTATAATTTATGTAGTTATCCATTGTAGAGTCACTTCTGTACAGTTTCAAAGCATTGTAAGATGCTACAACACTTTGCTCACAGACTTCATTCCACCAAGGTGTTGGAGGTCTGCTAGCAAAGTGATCAGACTTTGTGAATTTTGGAACAACTCTCTGTCTAAGGGCATCAAGACGGGTACAAAATTCTGTATATGAGGAAAGTGGGTCTTCAACATTAACGGTTAATTCACTAAATGCGCTTTCAGAAAGTTCATTATATTTATGCCAATCAGCTTTTTTGTATATAAATTTATCAATGGGAGGGTTAATTTGATATTTCTCAATGGAGAGAGATATAACAACTATTGTAGGGTAATGGTAACTTCCCATAGAGTCGTCATGTACAGACCATTCACATAACGGTGCTAAGCATGCACTAGCAAAGCTGACGTCGATAGCCGAAGGGTTTGTTCTAGGACGGTTCACTGTTGTGAAAGAGCCGTCATTTAGGATACATAAATCACACTCATCTATAACATCATATAAATCTTCACCACGACCTTTTGTTGATAGGCAACCAAATGCAATATGATGAGCATTAAAATCACCACTTATAAAAATAGGTTTAGGGAGGTCTCTAATTATATAACGCAGCCTATTCATTCTTATATGGCAACTGGAAGGAGGACAGTATACACAAAGTACAGTTAAACTACCACGTTCAGTACATATAGATATAGCTAAATTTTGAATGTCCTCGTAAAAGGGTGTGGTCAAAATGTTATATTTTAATTCTGGTTTAATTAATATTGCTACACCATTGTGGGCATTCTTAGATATCTTAGAGTGTGTATTATAGCCAGGGATTCTAAAATTGTGGGATTCTTTAAACCAAGTTTCATTTAGTAGACATATATCAATATTCTGTTCATTCAAAAATTTAATTAATAAGGGCTTTTTACTGTAAGCACTTTGAATGTTAAATTGCGCAATACATAACTGTGATGCTTTAGAGGAGCTAAAATCCATTACGATGACAGGTTTTTAATCAATAGATCTTTAATGGAAGCTGTAGTAATCGGAGAAGGATCAGTCTTATTACCCAGCTCTACAAGAGTTTGTACCAGGGCCTTTAGTACTTCACTACTGCAGAGTATCTGGGCTTTTATGTCTATAGGTTGGACATGTGAGTTATCAGCCTGCGAAGCAGGTTTGTTATTTACTCTTTTACTTGCGGTATTTACATTTTTTACAGTTTGTACAGGTTTATTATTTACAAGTGGATTTTGTTGGTGATTTGCTAACGGCATTGGAGGATATTCATTTTCAGATTTTTTGCTTTGCGCAATACTTGCGTATGTAATTTTACTTTTCTTTTCTAATATTTTCTTTATCTTAATTGGACATAGTTTTGAGATGGCCAAATGTGGACCGCTGCAATTAGCGCAGCAGAGTTCATTTGGTTTGTCACAATCTTTATATAAATGTTCACCTGAACAGATAGAACATCTTTGCTTGCCGTTGCATATTCTAGCCGAGTGATTAAATTTAAAGCATTTATAACATTGTTGTAGCGGAGGGATATAGTCAAAGACTCTATAAGAGAATAAATCATATTGTACATTGTCCGGTAATACATTGGATAAGAATGTTATGCTAACTGTTTGTAGCGCAACTCGGTCTTGTCCTACTTTCTTCGTAAAACGTCGCACCGAAATAATTTCATAGACAGAACTCAGTTTAGTGTACAGATCTTTATTTGAAATATTTGCTGGAACAAATCTTATGATGCCAGTTTTTTCAATTTGTGTTGCCGGTATATAGGCTTTCATATTATGTTTTTCTAAAAATGCCGAGTTGTTCAAAAAGTTATTAGCCGTGTTGTATTGTTTAAAAACTACTGCAATTTTATTGGCATTCAACCTTTGGATAGCCACCACACCTTTTACGTCAGTCGTAAATATATGGTTCAAGTAGATGGGACTTTTATTCCCTAGTCTGTCCTTGTGGTTTATGTGTTCTACAAACACTTTAAATTCAGTTTTTGTGGAGTTTTCCGGATATTGTCTTTTGTAATTTGGTTTATAATATGGTAGGTATAGTTCATGAGCTCGCTCACCGTCGCCGCTATCACTGTTGCCGCTACGATTGGTGTCCTCGAGCCCAGCTCGAGAGCGCTTGTGGGAGGTCGGCGGGGATAATTCCCCGCCTCCCTCGTTTCCATCCATGTTGTATTGTTTCTTATCCCTTTTAGTTATTTTAATGCACTTTTAATGGAATAAAATACACAAGAACTATTTTTAAGATAAAGAAAAAATTAAACAATGACCGCCTTTTTTAACTTCCCGCCAAAAAAAGTCAAAAAATTGCTAACATTGCAGACCAGTGTTGCCAGTGCCTTGTCCACAAAAGTTACCTAAGACTGGTCAAAAAGTAACATTTTCACAAGAAAAGTAACATTTTTTTTAATTTTTACTTTTTAATACATTAAGTATTATTATACACAATTTTAATGTAATTTAAGACACTGACCATTATTTCAGTGTTTTTTGAATAATTGTTACATAAGGATTAATCAAATCGACGAGTGTAATCCTGCAAAAGAAAATAAATGCTATAATACAAACAGTCAATTACTGTTATTTACGTGATCGCAATTTTACACAATTTTAGTTTTCTTCCATATGCACACAATACCTCATTGGAAGCGAAGCTAATTTATTTTCATTGAGCAATAATACTACTATAAGACCACTTTTGGATGAATCAATGAACAGGCGCCATTCAGACGAGATATACTGTATAACAAAGTAACGCATGAGTTGTTACTAATATCTATATAAACCTATGTTAGTATGTGATAGAAATGTTTTGAACACAGGCTTTGAATATTTTTCCTGTTTTTGGGAGGTCAAAATCTATAAAAAAATGTTAAAATGTCATATGCAGTTTTTTTTTTGCAGACCTGTGATTGAATGTCCTTACTGTGCGTGCTTAGTACTTTGGTCGGTAGGTACCTACCTACTTACCTTAGTTCTATTCTATTATCAACGTAAAAAAGGTCTTTGCCCTTGTTTTGTATTTTTTGACACAGCAAACAGAAAATGGCTCCACAGAACACTTTAACTCGGACTAAAACCAACTAAAACTCACAAATTCACATACATATTCTAGTCTAATATATAATATAAATCAACAATATTTACAATATTTACAACATAAAAATATCGTCCAGGTTGGTCCCATGTGGCATCGATCCCATTACGCTTGCACTGTTTCCGCGCTGCACAGCGATGCTCAGTTGCTGTGCGAAATAGGCACCCGCTCTGGGATCGCCAGCAGTGCTGACCAGACGGGTGGACAAATCTTTTACGAATTTTTTCGTATCAGACGACCACGGACCGAGTGTCTCTACTGCAACCGCCGCAAACTCGTAGTGAGGAATCAACCCCGAGTATTTGCGACGTTTACATAATTGGGCCTGGTCGGCCGCCGCGCCAGCACTCTGGGCCGTGGCCCGGACATGGGACGGAGCCAGAGTATCCACACATGTGGCATCCCAAATCAAAGCACGGCCCAGGCACCAAGGCACCAACGTTGCTCCGTCGGGTCTCTTGCCATCGTCCCTGAACAAACCTTTCGGCTCTAAAGATGAGGGGATAGATGCTGTTACAAGAGCCCGGCGGATCAAGTCATTAATGGCTCCGTGGCGGTAGATACGACCGGCACTTTTGAGACACGAAAGTCCGTGGCGACCCAGCCGGTCCACACCACGGCCACATGGGCATTGATGAGGCTCGCACACTTCTGTGCCTAACCGCAAACACACAGCGATGCGCAGTGAAACGGGATCCAAAATTGTACCGATGTTTTTGGATGGGAGTGCGTGTAGCCAGTGACCCGATTCCTTTTCAGACACAGCAAGGAGTCTCGCTCGATCAGCATCGTCAGGGGACCGGTCGATGAGATCGGCATGTACGGCTTTGACTGCTGGTAGGTCCCACGAATTTTGTGTACCAACCTCGCTAGGCATCTTTTCCCCGGGGAAAGCCGCAATCCAAACTGTCCGAGCCTCCGCCAAGTCAGTCACCTCAACATCGGCTAGGCGTGGTATATTTAAGATCCTGCCGATGAGGGTAGCCGTGCTATAAGCGGAGGATAGGAAAGCCGGGAGTGCTACACTTGTCGAAGAGCGGATACCCAAACCACCAAATTTAATTGGCAATGTTGCTTGTGTCCATGAGCGATCATCAATTTTTAAATTTAAAATTTTGCTGACTGTATGTCTTAATGTGTTGTCAACCTGTGCAGTAACCAAAGGGAATTTCCATAGAGGGCAACAGCGAAGCAAGTACAGAAACTGTGGAGTAAATAGGCAGAGCCGCAGAATATATATTGCCATGTGTGGCTTAATCTTAAAAAGCCGTTCACACGAATTACCAAAGAGTTCTAATTTTTTATTTACTATGGATGGGAGAGCGTCGTCAAATATTGGTGCACCGAGAAGAGTTAGGTTTGATCTGGTGAGAACGATGATATTGGGAGTGATTACATTGAATTTATTCAAAATTTCTGAACGATTACTAATGTGTACTGTATCCGGAATGTATATCTCACACTTGTTAAAATTTAAAGTCAGACCGATATCTGAAAAACGATTTATGATTATCTTAAGGTCATCCAGTACTGTCGTCGCTCTTCCACTCAGGGAGCCATCATCAAGGAACCACAAATTAAATTTTGAATTTAAACTACGAATGATCGGGTTAATAGCCAAACTGAAAATGACCGGGCCGAGCGGGTCTCCTTGCTGGCAGCCTACAGCTGAAGTAATTTCGTTATCTCCAAATAATAATTTTGATGGAGTGCCATAACATTGCCAAACATAATCAAATATTTCTGGTATTTCATTTCGAATTTCTTTCAGTAAGGCACCCCTGTCGACTGAATTAAACGCATTTTTAACATCAATTTTTATAAATACCTCGTAATCCAAATTATTGACTAAAAAAGAACGCGCCGCATGCACCGCCGCTTCGCAACCACCTTTTGAACCGAAACCGAGCTGCCGTGGCTCAAACTTATTTGTAAGTTTTTCATGTAAAACTCGGCAACATAATTTTGATGCCAAACGACGGAAGGTACTACCGACGGCGATTGGACGGACACCCCCGTCCTTCTTAGATAGAGCCACGAGGTTCGCTCCGTAGAGAATGGGGGTGATCTCTTCAACTACCCGTCCTGCCAACATAATATTCACTAAATTAGTAAGTTCAGTAAGAAGAGAACGCCCCGCATCCCCCACTAAAGGACCCGTAAGGTCTTTTAAATGTTGAGGGGTTAAACCGTCCAAGCCGCCGGCTGATCCATTGGGGAAGGAACGTATACTGTTTATCACAGCTTCATCGTCCACGTTGAGGTTTTTTGGAATTTCAGAATTAGGCAATTTTGTGAGGAGCGCAGAGGCGGGTGGCTGCGGGTGTTTGTCGCGTAGGGCTGCGAGTGTCTCAGCAGAGTCCGTGGCCATGGAGTCGCTTGAAAATAAAAGTTTACTAGCTCCTTTTACATTGCCGTCCGACAGCTTGTTTTCTATTGTTTTCAAAATGTTATGATTATTACGGGTTTTCGGAGTAATAATATCTGGGATCATGTTATCTAATATGTTTTGTTTTATTATTGTGGTTAATGGCTTGTGTCTATTGTCGGCTATATGGAGGGTACGGTATGAAAAAGTGAGTAGGTTTTCCCATGTAGATACTGTGTTTTCGGCGACCACCCTAGCCACACACTCGGCAAGGCTACGTGCCACTGACACCCGGGCCCCTCTTGGGATCCTCCTTATGATTTTGATGTCCCGTTTCATGTGTGCAAGCCGCATCGAAAATGGCGTGCCCGTGCATAATGCCCCATCGATCGTGTGGTCAGTATCGTTTTGAGGTGGTGCGGTTATTAGCCCGGGGCCTACGGCGGCGGTTCTTCGTATGTGGCGGCGGCCGTTGTGAATTGCAAGTCCACGAGCACCCCTGTACTCCTTACCATCAGCACAGATAGGACATTCAAGCAGCGTACTTTTGTCCGCGATGGAGCTGGAATCGCAACTTGAATCCATTACCAACTCAGCCTCGCATCTGCTTGACATGATCGTAAATAGCGCTTGCTAGTTTACTTCCAATATCATTGCTTGCCAAGTTTTGGCGGTTTCTGAAGTCGGAAGACGGTTCAACGGTTTCGTTGCCTAGGGACGTCAAACCACTTGTGTTGAATGATGCACCGAAACTAGGTGGTTGCCAACAGGTTTCTTGTATAATTGCTAAGAGCCCGACATCATTACTTTTTCTCCATAAGGAGATAGATGTGTGGATATAATAAACCTTTCTTGAAAATTTTTCAGTTTATATTTACACTTTGACATATCAGTACTATTTAAGATTGATTGGATACCATGTTTTGCCACTGAGGTATTATACTGTTTCAACAAAATTTTGAAGTTACTCGTTCTAATAATGAAAAAAATTGTATTTAATTTTTGAATTGTTTATTATTTTAAATAAAATTTATACGGAGCGAATTTTTTTCCAACTTGTCAGTTTGACAGTTTTATATTTTAATTTTATTTTTAGTTGGAAAAAAATTCGCTCCGTATAAATTTTATTTAAAATAATAAACAATTCAAAAATTAAATACAATTTTCTTCATTATTAGAACGAGTAACTTCAAAATTTTGTTGAAACAGTATAATACCCCAGGTAGCAAGATGACGTCAGTGACTAAAAAATGGCGTCTATTTAAGGCCATTCTAAGGTCAGTCCTACATTCGTCGTGAACGACCGTCTGCAGCCTGCCACTTTAAAGTCAGACAGAGATTTTCAACCTCTGGTCATAGAATGATGTCCACATCACGTCAATAGAAAGGCGCATAATGTCGTTCCATATTAGCTTATGGAATGACGTCCAAGTCACTTCATTGTAAAGTCAGACTATAACATGTGATATTAAAATAATGGCACACCTCATATGTTCATTGACTAGTTTAAAATAATACTTTTAACTTTTACCACTATAATTAAAAAAAAAAATACGAGGGTGACCTAGAAAATCCAACTTTCATTAATAATTTTTAGACAGTTATGATTTTAATTACACAAACCAATAGGGCTCATCCTAAGGATAAATGAATATTTAATGAAGAATATTTGTGGTAATTCATTGCATATATTTTTCTGAAACGTAAAGACCCACTGACAGACAAACCAACGGACATCGGTACATATAATTTATTAATCACAATTTTCGTTTTATATTGTTTATGTTGCTGGTAGCCTGGTAGCTGGTGATAGTTGAAGTATATAATCAAACACAGTATGTTTTATCACAACTCTATATTCAGTTTATATAATCTATCTTTTAGAGTGACATGTTTTTGTTACAACTACGACATAACCATGCTAAAACATTTTTACATTTTCGCTATGATTTTACAAGTATTCAGACCTACATATCCTTAATAAATATTGTTTAACATTTCAGTTTTCATGAACTGGTATCACAATTAAATTACTTACTAGTACAATACCACCAAGTAAGTTTAGGTCACATCTGAAAGTCCAGTAATTTCTTATGTTTTGATCTATATTATTAATATTCTTTAGCCACATAATTATATGGTGTCGTGCCCAAGGGGTGCCAACAGGTGCCCTATTACTAAGCCTCCACTGTCCGTCTGTCACAGGGCTGTATAGTCTAACGCATAATAGGTAGACACTAGAATTTTTTTATAGTGTATTGTTATAACCGCTATAACTAATAAACATAATATAAAGTTAAAGATTAAAAGAAGTCCCCATACAAGAAACATGTTTTATTAAATGTTTCTAGTGATTAATAGTGGTGAGGTTCACCTCCCGCCCCTTCGATTTTTAACTTTATTTTATTTTTATTATTTGTTCCCTTTGTGTGCAAGTCTGACTCGCACTTGGCCGGTTATAATATGAATCATCACTTTTTTTAGATCAAGTTTTGCACTTTTTTAAAATTCTTGTGACTGAACAATAGATAAAGGTAAACATGTCATTGTAGCTTTACATGATAAATTATAAAATTTAATATAATTTTTTACAGCAATGATCAAAACTGTCTTCAATCTTTCATATAATTCTTTTATTGACTGCATAAACACATAAATCATCAATCACTCTTTTTACATTTTCAAACATGTGAGTCATTATTCTACTAAATTCCTCTGGGGCCAAACTTAAAGTCAAATGGTATTTTTTTATTGTTAACTGCCCAATGGTGATATTAATGTGCATAGATCTGAATTTTTCTCGTTTAAATTTAACACCCAGAACCTGTTTGATGTATCAAGTAATGTAAAGATTTTATTATTTTGCATATTACTTTTAATTTCAATCAGAGTAGGTAATTGATATTTGGGTTGTTTGATGTAATTAATTATTCAAAGTTCTTAGATCTATGCACATTCTTAATTTTCCATTTGGCTTTTGAACACAAACTAAGTTGTTTACCCATTTTGTAGGTTTATTTACTTTCTTGATGACACCTAACACCAGTATTGTGTTGAGCTCCTAGCGCAATTCGGGCAGTAACGAAAATGCAACATTGTCTGGCTGCTTGTACAATTGGCACTGCATAACAGCTTAACTGTATATTCACTGTTTTGGGAATATAACCAAGACCTCCATTGAATAGTTCACTGAAATCAGATTTTAAATTTTATTAAATTAGTTATTTTATTTCTCTCACATTTTAAATTGTGTATTTTTACAAGATTAGCATTAGCTGAAAAAAAATATGATAAATGTGTTTTATAGCCAAGTAGGGTGGGAATATTCCTTTCAATAATAATAAATTTTACATTGTATTTCTTTTTGTTAGGATGTACAATTTCCAACAAACATGATTCTTTTACTGTTACGCACTTTTCATCAAGTTGTATTATTTTTTACTGCATTCAAAAACTCAAATTTTTTTAAGTACAATTGTTTGCATACCGCACTTCCAATTATGTTACAGGCTATGCCTGTGTCCATTTTAATTTTCAATATTATGTCCTTTATTGTGAAATCTTGGAAGATTTTATTATAGACATAACCAATCAAAAAATAACCTTCATTTTTCTCAGAACTTCCTTCATCTCCCTTCACGTCTTCAACTATATTTACTTGACTTTTGGAACTGTGAAACATCTTCCCAAAATGATTTTGTGTTTCGGATTTTTAAAAAGGTTATACCTAACGCTAAGCGTTTGATTATTTGGTGTGCTAAACCGCAATCCAAGCAATTTTTGATAATTTTACTTTTATTCTGAATTAACATTAGGTATGCCTTATACTCTTCCAAAAAATACTCTTCCAGTCTATTGTTTTAGGTTATAGTAAAAAAACTTAGCGTAAAGTATTTGTCAAACTTTTCAAGAACCTCAAGTAATAAATAAGATACTTCTAGTTATCTTTGGCTTCTTTCGATTTTGTAGCTGAAAGGTATTCAGCTATTATTTATATTCAATATTCAAAGGTAGCCTTTGTTTGTAGGAGTTCAAGGAACTTCAAGTTTTCAGCAAGGTTGCCATCGAAATCCATACCCCGGACCTGACACCATTTTTATATTGGAGGAAACATAGATAATTATAATCAAATACAGTACCTATGTTTAATCTCATCTCTCTCTACGTTTACTTAGCATTGGTTTGTTTTTGTTACAATCCTATCCCACAGCCCGACCGACATCACAACCGACATTAGACATCACCAGACATGCAAGACGTGACGTGCACAGACGTGCATCATGGACGTGCATGACAGCTCACAGTGACAGACAATGACGGTATGACATTTTGCGTTACACAGAACTAGGGATACGATATATCGAAATATCGATATTATACGCTTAAAAGCAGCGATATACACTTCGATATTTTACGTATCCGATACGATAATGATAATGTCAATGTCATGGTTTTTATTGACAATGCGATACCGATATAAAACACAAAAAAAGAACGAGTAGCATGCTTGAACAAATATCAAACGCAACTGTCTTTTAACATACTCGAATCGATAGATGTCATGAGGTAGTGGACGATTTTTTATTGTTCGGTAGTCCTAAAATCTCTTGTTTTCATAATATCGTCTGGTAAAAAAGTGAATTTCATTTTCAACATTTCGTTTAATTAAAAAGAAAAAACTAAAATTACAATTATTTTTTTTTAAGTTCATATATGCACTAAATCAAATTTATAAGCAAGGTTTGGAAGTCAGACATTTTTTTTATTTACTTTAATTTGACGCAGGAAAGTCGGGTCCATTTTACCTAATTTATTTGATTTCAATAGATCATACCCAAATTTTTGTACTAAAGTTCCGTAATATTTTATTTCGTCAGGCAATTTTAAAAAGTACTTGGAAATATTTTTTTAGATCGGTATTTTCGTAAATATATTATAATGAAAATTCTTAAAAAAAACAAAACATAACGGACTTTAGTTGAAAAATTTCGGAATGGTCAATTGTTTTATACAAAGTGAAGTTTTATCAACCATCCAAATTTTAATGTTATGATATTTGAAAAAAACCAATGGCCGTCTTAATTACTTTTAGTATCGTTCAATAGAAAATTATTGAGACATGATAACACAAACCTTTCCCAAAAAAACCAATAACTCTAATCACCATTCACGGCCGACGGTCCGCCTTGTGTTGGGTTAGAGGGCCAGGGTAGGTCGTCACAAAGAAGGCAACCAAACGTTATAAAATAAAAAACTTGAGAGGTGTCAAGAGATACCCGGATGGAACGAAGTTCCTTTCGATTAATTAGTGAAGGAATTGTAATAAAATTTTATTTTTTTTATGTTATAATATTATTTGGTGTATTATTAACAAATATGTAATAATGTAAAATAATGTAAATAATGTAATATAAACTTAATCAGTAGGCTCAATTTTAGTAATAATTGGCTTGTGGTAACTGAAGTAGGAAACATATGTTTGGGATTCTATTTTATTTAAATGTCTTGAAAAAACTGCATCGATGGTAGTATTATATTTTGTTGTTGATTCTGCTGGATTTTTGTTTATTCCTAAATGAAATTCTCCCTCTGGAAAGTGTAGCAATGGTTTAAATTTTTTGATCTCTCTGCAGTTATGTTTTGTACCATTGTATTTTGTAATTTCTTTCTCTCACGATATTCGCTACATCTTTGTGCATTTCTCTTTTTCCTTGATGTTATAGTTTGTACCTCAGTAGTCGATGCTTTAGTTGATTCGCTATTGAAATAAAAAAAAGCAAAAAAAATTTACATATTCATACACACACACACACACACACACACACACACATATATATATATATATATATATACAATATTTCGTACACGTTATAGATGCGCGGGACTTTGTAAACACAACAGAGTGTGTGTGTATATATATATATGAGTGTGTGTGTGTGTGTGTTTTTGTGTGTGTCAATTTTTTGGCTCGATACTATCGACTTCGTGAATACAACAGCATATAGTTTAGAACACGCACTTCTTGCTAAATACATACGCATTGATATTTTCATATTAAAATATAATTTGCTTTTAAATTTATTAAAGTTACCTACTAGTTTCCGCCCGCGGGCTTCGCTCGCGTTGACTACAGTTGTACTGGGACAGTTAAAGGAATGCGACGTTCCAGAACATTGTAACACTTTCCAGAACATTCTGAAATTTTACTGTCTAAGAAATCTCTATACCTAATTTCATAAAAATCCATTTAGCTATTTTAGCATGAAGAATAGCTATCCCACAAGTCGGTCTCAAAATCAGTCAGACGTTTTGGAGATTAACTGGAACAGACAGACTAACAGAATTGCTTTTCACTCTTGACAACGCCTTCTTTATATTTGCAAAATTTCAGTAAAATCGGATCAGCTGTTTCAACAATTAGGCCTAACAAACAAACAGACAAAAACCAACTTGTGTCACTCCTGATAACCTTTTTTTTATGTCTGCGAAGTTTCATAGAAATGGTTTAGTCGTTTTGGAGATAAGCCGGAACAAAAACACTGACAGACAACCACACAGACAAAAAGTTACCAATATCACTCTTGACAACCTATTTTTAATGTCTGCATAATTGCATTAAAATCTTCAAAAGCTCAGCTTGAACTATATAGACAGAAAAACAGACGAACGAACGAACGAACAAACAAACAAACAGATAAACAAACAAACAAACAAAAAGTAGCGTATGTCACACCTAACACCCGTCTTTTCACGTCTGCGAAGTTTCATGAAAATCAGTTTAAATGTTTTAGAGTTTAGCTCAAAAGACAGAGATACGGCCAGGTATGGGATTGATAGTTTCAAATATATAAGCATTTAAAAATTGGGTCACGTGGTCACATAGACCTCGTCAAAACATCAAGTTTGAGAACCAACAGAATAGGTCTCCAATTGATGGTTTCAATAATATCAGCTTTTAAAAATTTGGTCACGTGGTCACATAGATCTCTTCAAAACATCCAGTTTAAGTACAAACACGATAGGTCTGGGATTGATAGTTTAGAAAATATAAGCTTTTAAAAATTTGGTCACGTGGTGACACAGACCTCGCCAAAACATGAAGTTTGAGTACCAACACGATAGGTCTGCGATTGATGGTTTCGAAAATATAAGCATTTAAAAATGTGGTCACGTGGTCACATAGATCTCGTCAAAACATCAAGTTTGAGTACCAACACGATGGGTCTGCGATTGATGGTTTCGAAAATATAAGTTTTTAAAAATTTGATCACGTGGTCACTTAAATCTCGGATTATGGACAATATATTTCTATGACTTGTAGGTTCGGAGATAGGTATTAGCTTACTGTGGTATTAAATTTAATTAAGTACATTTTTATTCGTGCAAATGAAGAAGAAATTTAGCAATGGCGGCACACTTTGTGTGTACTATAGTGACAAAACAACAATCACTATTTTTTATAAATTAATTAAATAATTTACTCGAGTGCTACGCAACAGCCTTGTTTGGCAAGGACTTTTTAAACTATGGCTTAAAAGGTACGCCTCCCCTACCGCGCTAACCTCACAATTGCTCTGTCTAGAGGCCTTCGCCGCACCTCTGTATGTATTTCCTCTGTAGTGTAATGCTTCCTATCTCATTTTCTCACTGACAAACAGACAAAAAGTAGCATATGTCACCCTCGATAACGCCCTCTGCACGTCTGCAAAGTTTTATTGAAGTCAGTTCAGCTTTTCGGAGATAAGCCGGAACAGATAGACAGACAGACAGACAAAAAAAAACAGCTCATGTCACCCCTGATAATGCCCCCTGCACGTCTGCCAAGTTTCATTGAAATCGGTTTAGTCTTTTCGGAGATCAGCTCGAACAGACAGACAGACTGACAGACAGACAAACAAAAAACAGCCTTTGTCAAACCTGATAATACCCTCTGCACATCTGTTAAGTTTCATTGAAATCAGTTAAGCCGTTTCTGAGATCAGTTCAAACAAACAGACAGATGGACAGACAAACAAAAAATAGCCTATGTTACCGGTGGTAATGCCCTCTGCACGTCTGCAAAGTTTCATTGAAATCGGTTCAGCCGTTTCGGAGATAAGCCGGGACAGACAGACAGACAGACAGATAGACACTTCAATTTTATTAATATACTAGCTTTCCGCCCGCGGCTTCGCTCGCGTTGACCACAGTTGTACCGGGACAGTTACAGGAACGTGACGCGCCAAAACATTGTAGCACTTTCTGGAACATTCTAAAACTTAACTACCTAATAAATCTCTATATCTAACTTCATAAAAATCCATATAGCTATTTTAGCGTGAAGAATAGCTATCCCCAAAGTCGGTCCCAAAAAACAGTCAACCGTTTGGAGATTAACCAGAACAGACAGACATACTAAGAGACACTACATTTTTTATATGTTAATAAAAAAAATGCTTTTCACTTCCGACAACACATTATAACACACTATGTTTGCGAAATTTCAGTAAAATCTGATCAGCCGTTTTGACGATAAGCCCTAACAAACAGACACACAAACACACAGACAAAAACCAACTTATGTCATTCCTGATAACCTCCTTTTTATGTCTGCGACGATTCATAGAAATGGTTTAGTTATTTTGGAGATTAGCCGGAACAAAAATACAGACAACCACACGGACAAAAAGTTACCTATAACACTCCTGACAACCTATTTTTAATGTCTGCTTCGTTTCATTAAAATCTTTAAAAGTTTAGCTCGAACATACATATAGACAGACAGACCAGTCTTTTCATGTGTGCGAAGTTTCATTAAAATTGATGTAAATGTTTTAGAGTTTAGCTCGAACAGACAGCCAAACAAAAAGTATTGTATGTCCCTCCTGACAATTTGCTAATCACATGTGTGAAATTTCATTAAAATCGGTTTATCATTTTCGGAGATCAGTTTAAACAAACAGACGAACGAACAGACAGACAACCAAAAATTATTGTATGCCACTCCTGAAAATCTTTTTATTGAAGTCATCATCATCAAAACATCAAGTTTGAGTACCAACACAATGGGTCTGCGATTGATGGTTTTGAAAATATAAGCATTTAAATATGTGGTCACGTGGTCACATAGATCTCGTCAAAACATCAAGTTTGAGTACCAACACAATAGGTCTGCGATTGACGGTTTTGAAAATATAAGCATTTAAAAATTTTGTCACGTGGTCACTTAGATCTCGTCAAAACATTAAGTTTGAGTACCAACACGATAGGTGTGCGATTGATAGTTTCGAAAATATAATCTTTTTAAAATTTGGTCACGTGGTCACATAGATCTCGTCAAAACAATAAGTTTGAGTCCAATAGGTCTGCGATTGATAGTTTCGAAAATATAATCTTTTTAAAATTTGGTCACGTGGTCACATAGATCTCGTCAAAACATTAAGTTTGAGTACCAACATGACAGGTCTGCGATCGATGGTTTCGAAAATATAAGCATTTAAAAATTTGGTCACGTGGTCACATAGATCTCGTCAAAACATTAAGTTTGAGTACCAACATGACAGGTCTGCGATCGATGGTTTCGAAAATATAAGCATTTAAAAGTTTGGTCACGTGGTCACATAGATCTCGTCAAAATATCAAGTTTGAGTACAAACACGATAGATCTGCCATTGATGGTTTCGAAAATATAAGCATTTAAAAATATGGTCACGTGGTCACATGGATCTCGCCAAAACATCAAGTTTGAATACCATCACCATAACCTATGTCATCCCCGGTAATGCCCTCTGTACGTCTGCAAAGTTTCATTGAAATCAGGTTAGATGTTTCGGAGATTAGCCGGAACAGATAGACTGATTGACAGGCAGACATACAAATAACAGCTTATATCACCCCCGATAATGCCCTCTGCATGTCTGATAAGTTTCATTGAAATCGGTTTAGCTGTTTCGGAGATGAGCTCAAACAGAAGACGGACGGACAGACAAACAAAAAGCAGCCTATGTCATTCCTGATAATACCCTCTGCACGTCTGCCGAATTTCATTGAAATCGGTTTAGCCGTTTCTGAGATCAGCTCAAACAGACAGACAGATGGACCGACAGACAGACAAACTAAAAGCAGCCTGTGTCATTCTTGATAATACCCTCTGCACGTCTGCCAAATTTCATTGAAATCGGTTCAGCCGTTTCTGAGATCAGCTCAAACAGACAGACAGATGGACAGAAAGACAAACAAAAAGTAGCCTATGTCACCCGCGGTAATGCTCTCTAGACGTTTGCTAAGTTTCATTGAATTCGGTTTAGCTGTTTCAGAGATTAGCCGGAACAGACAGACAGACAGACAGACACTCCAATTTTATTAATATAGATAGATGACGCGTACAATTGCTAAACACACAATAACATGAGAAACCCGCGCACGCCGCTCGGTTTACAACTATAGCAAAAAGTATCGTTACAACTTTTGGTCTTAATTTTTTCCGTCTAACCCCCTTTCGCAACACGCGATAAGGAACTTCGTTCCAATAAATAAAAAAAGTAGATAAAATAATTTATTATTAAAATTTAACCTATATTTTTTATTTACGTAATGAGGTCTATTGGTATTACCTAACATCTAGAATTTTTTTGGATATTTGTTAAAATTTCACCCTGTATAATGTATAGATAATAATAAATAATATTTTTTGACTTTCGTTACTCCATACTTTGTAATGTGTATTAATTTGATGTTATATGAAAAATACAGCATCTATAATAATAATGGAAATAATAATAATTATTATTATAACCTTACATTAACTTGGTAAGCTATAACTCATGAACTAGTGACCCTACATAATCGCGATAATTTTCGTAGTAAGTTGAAGTACTGTGTGAATATGATTACTTATTACATTTATACGATTCACAATGTCGCAAATAACATTTTGTAAATCAAATCTTATGTTGAGAAACTATCAAAGTCTATTTTATTAATAAATTTACTATTTAACGAGACTCTAAAAAACATGTAAAAACTCTTTTTTGTTATCAGTTATCATGTGCAGTAAGAATCCTAGATTTTTTTTATGTCGATATCGGCTTTAAATGGTAAATTTATCGAAGATCGATTTTTGCCTGGTTTCGATGTTAATATCGATTTTAAATATCTTACACGGCCTAGACTGCACCGATAACATTTTTGACATTGATATGACAACTTCCATGACAATT
Organism: Luffia ferchaultella; assembly: GCA_949709985.1. Classification (NCBI taxonomy): domain Eukaryota; kingdom Metazoa; phylum Arthropoda; class Insecta; order Lepidoptera; family Psychidae; genus Luffia; species Luffia ferchaultella. The sequence goes on along the minus strand of CATIXC010000089.1, from coordinate 675 downwards.
GTTCCCATTGTTCCCACCAATTTCCGCCAACGACACGAGTGACATGACAGCAAGTGACAGTTCAGTGTTCACTAATCTGACTAAATTATGAGCTTCTAACATCGTTTAAAATTAGTTATTTGGTTTCTTGTTATTTGGTTTCTTGTTAATTTGGTTGAATTGAAGTTGTAAAAGTTGCGGAAGAAGACTATGACACTGTTGCTATTGTGGAGTGGATCACACCTCGTAAACCAGAAGTGTACGTACTTCAAAATCTTCGCCCGACCAAAAATGGAAGTTATACCAGCATAACAAGATGCTTTTACGAAACTGGTAAGTGTTCTCAAAAGTAAATACATGTTCGTTATATGTACAACTGTCAATTTAAAAAAATGTACCTACTTTACGACCTATTCATATTGTATGAGAATCAAATAAGATCATAAATGATTTGGGGTGTATTTATTCAGATCTAGCTTACTTTTGTATGTTTCTGTCCACTATTTATGCATACATGGTAGTGATTAATGGGCTTTGACAATACGGCAACCAACATTTGTGTAATTGTACATAAACATAATCTGAATATTATTCTACAGGAGGTTAAATTGAAATAATAATTTAAACTTGAAATTTTTTTTAAAATTATATCTCAGGGTAAGAACTACTTGTTCGTAGTACATATTTCACAGTGAA
>CATIXC010000088.1:0-18834 GCA_949709985.1 Luffia ferchaultella | reverse complement strand
TTTTTATTGAGCTCTAGAGTCGCTTAAAAAACTATTGTAGCAGTAGGTAAATTGTTAATACCATTACTTGAAAATAACATTTTAAAATCATTTTATCACAGAATGAGTCTTATTGAAGCTGGGACCCGCAATGAAACTTAGTTTTTACACTATAGATATCTTTAAACCTTTTGTTTTATTCCAACAACAACATTGATCTTATTTGCATATACCAAATAATATATCATATATTTAAGTTATAAACTTCACAATAAAAAACCGGCAAAGTGCGAGACAGACACACACACCGGGAATTCCATATATATATGTATATAATATGTATATAATGTATATGTATATGTAATATGTATATGTATATAATAATTTATAATATATGATAAAATAAAACTAAAAATTAACAATTTACGGTTTTCTTACTTATGCTGCTTCTTACCAAATTTCACGATCCTAGGTTAACGGAAAGTAGTAACTTATAAGTTTTGATTTATTTGAGAGTGTAAAATATGCGGCTAAATTGCCGTGTTTTTGGATTGCGTTGACTTACAAGATTGATTTTTTTTACAGTTCCGTGGACCAGTAGACCTAAGTCATTGATATTAATTTCAATTTATTACCTCCTGAGAAAAAAAGGTCTTGACACACAGACAGACGGAAGATGAAGTGATCTATGAGGTTCTTTTTTTTTGAGGTAGAGTACAAAATTTATTAGCATCTTAAATATAATAGTAATATTTCAATTTAATTATAAGCTTCTGGTTCAAATGATTTGGATTTATATTAAATATTACGGCAAACGGAAAAAAAATTTAAACATTTATGATTTTAAAAGATAATGTGTACTTAAAGGTTTTTACTTCTTCCTACCATATTTAATCCAAATACCAAATTGTTACAAAAGATATCTGCCGATATCATGTGTAAGAGGAATAATCTATTTAAGTTAATATAGGTATATACGCACGCGAAGGATCTCATATCAGAAGTTAGCCGACAGAATACTAAAGCAAGGTAGGTACTTACCTCATACCCTTACATCTCAAACTCCACAGCCATGACTGTCTAAGCATGAAACGAATTTACATAGTCGATTCGCTGAGTATATTGATCCTTTGACGGTTCTACTAAAAAAATACACATTTTACGATATTAAACTTTCGATGCAATCCAGTTTATGAGAACTCCTATTCAATTAAGTAAATGTTTTCATATTCAATTTCAGACTTCAATCTAAAAATAGTTACTATTTTTTTAGTAATTAATTTTCTAAAATTCGGTGTACCTGCTGGTTTACGAGGTATATTTGAACAATAGACAATGCCAGATTTTTTACAATTAGTGGTTTTTCAAATTTAAAAAAAAAATAGGCTAATTTAACAAACTAATTTGAACATATAAATTTTTGGACGTGTAATTTTATTTTTATATATTTTTTTTTATTTTTCATAATTTTACGTAATTGACGTCACAGGAGGATTTATAGTCACAACTATAGCCTGGCTTTTTTTAATTTAATACATACATCAATCACTGTCAGTGTCAGGCATTCGTCACAAGATGTCACAATAGTACTCGGGCGGTCAACTCGGGCGGTGACACTCCAAACAAATTTTCGGTCGAAATAGCGCTGCCTACGTTTTGTGAAAGAAAAAGATATGTAACATATTTTATGCGTAAAAGAGATGGACGTCTGACGCACGCAACGCTATCTCGACCAAAAATTTGTTCGGAGTAGGTCGTCTCTCCAATTGACAGCTAATAAACGTTTTATTTTTAAATTACCTAAATCTCATAGTGGTTGGATATAATATCAGCCAAACCGTGACGTTACAAAGGTCATTTGAAAGTTATTACAATTTTTCCTAATGTCTTTAAAATGAAGTAATAAAATTTTTTTTTTTATTACAGTTCACTAAGGTATTCCTCGAAACGATTTTTCGTTTGTAAATAATTTTCAAAAATGAGCAATGCCCATTGCAAGTGTCTTACGAGGCATTTGGCAGGCGGAACGTTCGCTAGCGAGTGCTAACGTAGACGTTTTCCCGCAGCTGTTCATGACTTTCCTTTGGCAAGAAGAATTGAAATTGTCAACTCTCTAAACAAGTATTGAATTTTGTGTAAGGAAATGTCTAAAATTTTCTTATTTCTATAAATAGAATAATATATGAAGACGCAAATACCTCAATACTGGTAAGTCAAAAATTTACCTGTCAAGAGCAAATGTCATTTTTATTCAATTACCCCAGAAGGGAGGTTATGTTTTTCGAGGGTATGTGGGTATGTTTAATTATTTGGCACGCTTGTAGCCAAAATTGCATGATGAATCATAAAATTTGGAATGTCGTTAACTTTGCATCGAGTATAATATTTAAACATGGCGACGGCAAATCATAAAAGAGAGAGAGAAAATAATAAAAAATGGTTATAATAACATTAAATAAATTTAAGTAAAATAATAATAGCTAGTAAATAAACAATTCCAAATATATATATAAATATTACGTATATAACACTTTTATCCTACCATTTTGATATAAACTACAAAAAAATACGTTTTACGAAAGGACATTACTTGAATTCTTGTTGGTCTATAACCGTCCACAATCTACGAAAAGCCGCACTGAATCAGCTGTTGGGCATGTTGGGTCACTTATTTTTGAAAGGTTCAGACTTAGTTTAGTTAAGATAAAAACTGTACTAATATTAAACAAAAAAAATTGTGAAACGAGAAAAATAACCACTTATTGTTGTTTTTGTTTGAGAAATATAGAATACACCTAGACAAAAACTTTGAATCCAAAAATTTCTTAAACTGAAAGGAATAAATTTCTTATAAGAGTAAAATAGATTTTCAATTAAAGAATTTTGGTTATTAGTTTGCCCTCGCTTGCAATACCCAATGACATTTAATGAAGTATCGAACAAAAAATAAATTTCTATGGTTTATTTTTTATGCAGTCAATTTTTTTTAACTTTTTTATATTACTGTATTTTTATATTTAGCGATCACATCGACGGGCTTTTTAACATTTTTTTTTGTGATAAAAAAAAACAATGACAATAAAACGAGCGTATAAGGCCAACAGCCGCAGTGACAAATGGGGACATATCGCCTCCGCGGCCAGGTCGAGCCGGACCGGTACAACATTTGGGCGGGTGGGACTGGAACCCTTGTCACTGTCGCCGCCCGCCTCCAGCGTACCCCGTGGCAATAAATATAAACTAAAACCTGAATACGCGTAATTTCCTTGGCCTCTTTTAAGCTTCATTAAACAATAATACCTTCGCAAGGCCAGTATAAAAGCTCCGAGCGGATCTCACCTCAGACCTACTCACTCCAACTCAAAAGCGACTACTTTATAAAATAATATGCATCACTTGAAAAGACTAAAACTGATACTTGGAAAGATTTAGAGTTTGTCTCTTTTTATAAAGAAATTGTAATAAATTTGTAGAAATGCCCTTGTAGTATCGGTTCAGCGACCCTTCTACACCAGCGTGCTTGCAGATAGCGTTTTATGTACTATAATGTCTTCGTCGTAGGAATACTCTCCGCAAACTGCCTCTAACATAGCTTGTATAAAAGTAATCTCTCGTTCGTTCTCGTACTGTGCTAGTCAATTTACTTTTATGGTGATGCTTCTAGCGTGCTCCCACTCCACGTTATTTATTTTATTTTTTTAATGAAATGTTATCAGAAGGTTATTGCCTTTATTAAAATTTTGTTCACTTGTTTTTAATAACTCTTTCGGAAGCAGTATGTCCGCATTAAAAGAACAACAAAGCCAGTATTATGATGAGGGTTGTTAGTTGTCAACTCGCATTTGCTGTGATGTGATATTTAATTTCGGCGTTCATCGCGGTTCCGGTAAATTAGTCGGCGAGCTTTCTCGGGGTGGCGCGTCACTACAATTTATTACGGCTACACTTTCTGAATATTCGTATACAATTATAATACTCGGAAAACAGATGCAGTAATTAAGAAAAAAATATCTTAAATTTTGTGTACACATTTTAATTTGTGTTGTAAAGGTCAGTTTACTGTTTTTTGTAAATGAAAGCAATGTTTGTATTCTATTAAATTAAACTGAAAAATATATCGAAGGCGAAAATTATACGCATATATTACGTTATTAATACCTGGCGTACTTTATAAAATAATAAATTTATGATTTACTCTGAAGTCTACGTAGTTTACATTGCCACGCATTATAAATTTCGAAAGAGAACCATTAAGAACACAAAATTCACGATAGAATCTCATAGTAGTACGTGTTAAAAACTTTATATAGTTTTTTTGGTGTTTAATTCAATTCAATTCAATCATTATATTATTATAAAATATACTTAATTGTGTTCGTGAACATATGTAGGTACTGTAAAACTTCAATGAAACTACTCATCGACACACTAAAGTATATTCAACATAATATTTACATAGGCACTATTTAACTATTTATATAATTATCTTATTTGGTCGACACGACGTCAGGACGTGAATTCACGACATCAATTGATTGAATCGCATATCGTCTCCGACGCAGGCGGCGGTGCGCGGGGTGTAACACCTCACGCACGCGTAGGAAGACATCGGCCGCAACCCGATGCGCGGCGGTACTCGAGTCCTTTTACAGTCGGCCTTCCTGATGCAACTGTGCGTCCCCGTACAGTTTCAAATGGCTAAACCTGCATTAATGAACATAGCATTCCACCTCGAAAGCATACAGGAAACGTTATTAATGCCTCCAAAAATTATAGCTGACCTTATAGACAGCAACTTAACCTCTTAAGGTTAGTCAAAGAAATGACTAGCTTCTGAAAGCGGTCATTATGACGGTCCACCTCTGAAGGTCTACGTAATGAACTCCATTAAGGAATTTCCCTCTTAAGGGTCGCATGCGATATTCACAGACCCCACAGGTCATTATGGCCACAGTGTATACGATCACTTCTTAATGTGATCTCAGTTAAGGTCATTCATTTGTTCATCACTTAGCAAGTAACTTCAAAAAAACACTTCTTAATGTGTTTTTGCAACAGTACAATACAGTACAGTGATCAAAAGCACCTAATACATCTTAATGATAGGTGTACGACCATAACATATAATTTCACTTAAGTATACTAGTACTAGTCAATAATCGGTTATAACCACATAATATCAATCAAGGTCAGTTTATAACTGACACTCTTGTAGTCAGTTCTTAATCTGACCACGCAACCATTATAATAAGCACATCAACTTACAAGTTATGAGACAGCCCAATGGTTAATAATAAAGATCAGTTCTGAATCTGATATGAGACAACACAACAATCTTTGTATAATACAATTAAACATAACTGTATGATGTATGAGCCATATGATGACACAATTAATTTTTATAAGATAATAATTTCAAGCAAGGTAAAAAAATAACTTAAGTCTCAATTCGAGTCAGATTCTCCATTGCCTGATGAATGAAAAAGCTTTAGCTTGTCTCGAGCCAAAATGTTTTCATAAGAACGGCCACGACCTTTTGTACTTTTTATGACGTAACGGTCATGAGGTAGCACTTTAACTATAACATAGGGTCCATCATAGCGTGGCATTAGCTTACCACTCCTCAAGCCCTTTTTGATGACTTTACGCTGAGCTAGGACCAACTGACCCACCTCGAGCGTTGACTCGGCGCGTCGTTTTTTATCAAATGTATACTTTGCGCGCTGAGCAGCAACTTTAGATCGCGTAACAGCAGCGTCACGCATGTTATTCAAATTGTCGGACCTAATAGGCACAACGACATCGCCAGCAATACGTGGACGAAATCCATATAATAATTCCAAAGGTGATTTTTTTGTGGTGTTGTTAATATTGGAATTTATTCCTAACTGGACCTTTGGAAGGTACTGTTCCCAATGATTTTGGTCATCCCCAACATAAGTCACTAAAGCGTCTAATATTGTTCGGTTAAAACGTTCAATTTGACCATTAGCCCTAGGACTTGCGACTGCATTCATAACATGCTTAATTTGTCTTTCGGTGCACCATTTTTTGAAGTTCTTGCAATCGAAAACCTTACCCCTGTCACTAATAATACGACTAGGAAGGCCAAATGTTTTTAAAAATATGTTTAAAATTTTCAACGCGTTTTCGCAGCTAGTGTCACGGACTGCTTCGATCCAAATAAATCTTGTAAAAGCATCTATTATTGCAAAAATATACATCTTGCCTGAGGGGCTTTTACAAAATGGACCCAGATGGTCAATATGGATGGTGTGAAATGGTAGGGCTACCTTTTCAATAGAATGTAGTAGCCCTATGCGACGACCTGTCGGTTTTTTAGCATACTGGCAAGAAATACAGCCGCGAACGTACTTTTGTATAAAACGGCGCATGCCACTAAACCAATATTTGGCCTGTATAGCCTCATAAGTCTTGTCGCAGTTGACGTGCCCGTTGCCGTCATGAAAAGATTGCACCAACGACCAACGCGATTGCTTTGGAACTACCACTTTGTTTATTCCATTAACCTTTCTTAACAGAATACCGTTCTCTAGTATGTAATCCGTAGCTAAACCTTTAGTATTATTTTTAGATAATTCGTCTTTTAACTGGGTAATTGTTGAACGGATTGAGTCGTCAACCTGTTGCATACTCTCAAGTAAATCCATTTGAACGGATCGCATCACTGACTCAACAGGATTCCGACTCAATGCATCAACATGAGCCATAGACGTCCCAGCGCGGTATTCGACATCAAAATTGTAACCTTGAACCTCTAACCACCACCTAGCAATTCGTGGATTTAGATCTCGTTTAGACCATGTCCAACGTAAGGCATTGCAATCGGTCACAATGACGAATTTAATACCACTTACGTATATTTTAAACTTTTGTAGGCTCATCACTACAGCTAAAGTCTCGAGTTCGTAACTATGATATCGTTGTTCCGTTTGAGTCGTTTGTCGGCTCGCATAAGCGACGGGTTTCATCGCACCGTCAAGTTGTTTTTGTAATAGAATACCGCCTAGCCCAATCTTTGAGGCGTCCGTATGTATTTGAGTGTCGTATTCCGAGTTAAATAAAGCCAGCACTGGACGACTAATCAATATTGTTTTTATCTTTTCAAAAACACGTTGTTGATTATCACCCCAAAGCCAGGGTTGGTCTTTTTTTGTTAAGATAGTGATTGGACGGGCTAGAGTAGCAAAATTGCGTACGTATTTTCTGAAATAGTTTGCTAAACCCATAAATTGCCTTACTTGATGGATATTTGTAGGTACTGGAAAATCACGTACTGCACTGATTTTGTGTTGCGTTGGTTTAATTTCACCGTTATGTACCTCGTGACCCAAGTACTCTACACGCGGTACCAAAAATTTGCATTTATCGAATCTTAAGGTCATATTGGCCTCGCGTATCTTTTCTAATACTTTTCTTAGTCGCTGTAGTGCTTCAGAATGATCTTTAGCATAGATTAAGATGTCGTCTAGGTATGCGGTCGCACACTCAAATTTTAACGGACCTAGTACATCATCTATGGCGCGTTGGAAAACGGCGGGGGCATTAACAAGGCCAAAACTCATGCGATTATAGTGATAGTGGCCATCAGGAGTAATGAACGCAGTAAATGGTTTACTACCGTCCTCTATCTGTATACAATGATACGCTGACGTAATATCTAGACATGAGAACACTTTCTGTTTTGCAAGACTATCTAACTGATCTTGTATCAACGGCAAGGGATATCGTTCCTTTTTAGTTATTTTATTCAAAGCACGGTAATCCACGCACAAGCGCTTCTCCCCGGTTTTCTTTGATACTAACAGAACTGGGCTAGCATAGGGTGAATTAGAATTCTCTATTATGCCTTTTTGTAATAGGTCCGTGACTATAGAACGCACAAGTTCCCGATCCGCAATTGACATTCTATAAGGACGATAATAGATTGGCTTATCATCAATCAGTTCAATTTTCATCTTAACATTACATTTACCTATTTTCCCACCAGCATCTGAGAAACAACTAGAATACTCATCCAGGAGTTTATCTAATTCATTCGCAATGTCTGAATCCAAACTTTCGCCCATTTCACATTTTGGTTCCGTTGAAGAGACGTCAGCGCGTGCAACACAAGCACCCTCAATAATTTTAGCTGGTTCCGTACTCAAATTAATCACGTTCACCACTACTCGTCCTTGCGTAGCTTCGGAAATTTGTTCAGGTACACGTTTCTCACACCTAGGTTTTAAATGCTCAGTACCATGTACTAAAATCGGTCCCTCGAATTCCGGACAATCTAACACTATCTTATTAATGCCAGGCCGTAAGTAAATGTCATTCCGGGCATTCAACTTAAAATGTCCTACCTCCTCTACACATGCACCGGGTAATGCCGGTAAATAATCCGCATTATAAATTTTCAAAGAGGTGGGCGTTTTGATAATGTATACATCTGAATACTCAGTGAAGGGTTGACCAATGATAACACCTATATCCTGTGCTCTATCGGGTACGATATAAGCTTTCACAGCTTCGCAAGTGGCCTCATCAGCCGATATTTTAACCGAATTCTCACCAATAGGTATTATTTCTGAACCGCCGAACCCTTTAATAATATTATTAAAAGCGCACGTGCGAACGGGAATATTTAACTTGTCCGAAACGCTTTTTGTTATAGTGACACACGAACTACCCAAATCAATGAAGGCAGGCGTAAGTACATCATTAATTTTAACGGTCATATAATACTTAGAACTACCGGGCGAATCTCTTATTACACGCACAGACTGCGTGGTACTCGCCGCGCTTGCGTTCGTTGTGGAATTACCCGCGCTTCGATGTTTATATTTCATGCATTCGTCCTTGATATGGCCCATTTTATTACAATAGGAGCATTTGCGCAGTTTCAAGTAACAATTACTTTCGTTGTGGCCCTTCTTATCACAATAAGTACACAAAGTAATTGTCTTATCTCGAACTTTATAAGTGCAACGTGTAGCGGTATGCCCTCGCCTTTTACATATATGGCATTTTATTTTCATCTGATTATTATTAGCATTATAAGAAATGCTTTGCTTATAAGGTACAGAAAAAGCCATAGTGTTTGACGTAAGCGATGATAGATAGTTCAATAAGGAATTTGGATCGCGGCAGCCCGCGGAGATCGCGCCAATTTCGATCAACTGATTACCGATCGTACCTATAATCGCTTCAGTTATTAAAGACGGCGAGATACCGCACGAGTTGCCTAAAGCTAACTTATCATAATAAAATTGTAAATAATCAGCATCAGGTTGCCTAACAACGTTGACAAGGTCACGCATCATATTTAATCTGCTCTTGTGAGACGGGAACGCTGTCAATAATTTAGTTTTAAAATCAGGCCACGAAAGATTAATGTCTTGTAATTGGTCATACCAACGTCGGGCATAACCTTTTAATTTAGAAGAGCAGTTAAAGACAAGCGTTTTTTCGTCCCATCCGTACATGTTAGAAATACCTTCTACCTTACGGAGCCATATCTCCATAGTTACTAACGACGTCTTCGGGTCATATTCCGGTATAGGATCACTACGACCGACGTATCGGATAGCAGAATGATTGTTTATATTACCACACGAATGTTCGACAAAGTCCGAAGAAAGTAGGAATGGTGTACCTGTATTAAGGTGCGCAGCCGATATAGGCACGCCCGTAGTTGTCACCTTGGTTAATGGCACTCTAGACGGCACAGGCGGTGGTGGCGCGCACTGTAACGGTGGTGCAAGCGATGACAGCGGTAGGCTCGCGCCCTTCGACGCATAGGGTCCGCTCTCGCTCGTTGTTGTATGTGATGAAATCGGCATGACGGAATCTGAAGCGCTTTCATGGTCCGAGATTGTTGGGGCAAAATGTGCAGGGAGCGGCGGTGTTCTCGCGCCACTGTCGCCCTCCTCTCTCAGCGGCGTTCGCAGCGGTGCCGGCGGCCGTGGCGCTGAGCTTTCATGGTTTTGTAGGACAAAAGGCTCACCGTGGGACTTCAAGGAGCATATTTCCCTTTCCATTAATTCGAGCCTTTGTGTCAATCGGCGCGACTCGAGGTCCGCCAACAGTTGTCGACGTAATTTTGATTCACTCTTTTCTTTCCTTTTCTCATGTGACCCCATTTCGTCACACAAAAACACGTATATTATTCGTAATCGGAAATCACAATACAATATTTGAGTGAGTAATTCTATTTATAAGTTGATTATGGTTCAATCGCACTTCTGAGCTGTAAAACTTCAATGAAACTACTCATCGACACACTAAAGTATATTCAACATAATATTTACATAGGCACTATTTAACTATTTATATAATTATCTTATTTGGTCGACACGACGTCAGGACGTGAATTCACGACATCAATTGATTGAATCGCATATCGTCTCCGACGCAGGCGGCGGTGCGCGGGGTGTAACACCTCACGCACGCGTAGGAAGACATCGGCCGCAACCCGATGCGCGGCGGTACTCGAGTCCTTTTACAGTACTGAGAATAACCGCTACTTATTGTATATAAATGTCTTCTGCCTCAGTTTGTCTTTAACTCTATCCCTTGAGTTGTAAGTTGTTGTTGAGTTGTTATCGTGACTCTTTTTCAGAACGGTCCAGTTTTTTTTATTTCGTTTTCCCATTTGGAATATTATTTACTTCTTTTTTATCTATAAGATATTAGTTTGTGACCTCTTTACTCCGTTTATCTTATTCCGTAATTATTTAGAGTGTATCATCGGATCAGTTCATTCTTAATCACATTGGTTTATTATATGCAAAATGCTACCTATAAGCAAAATATCTGTAACTTAGATTCATTCTATTAAAAATATTATTTTCTTCGTTTACAAAACCAATATTTCTGAAAAGTGTAATTATTACATACGTAAACGAAATCTGTTAACCCTCTGATAATTTTAATGGCAGTTTTAAAATGTAGGCAATGCATATAAAACATTTTTTTTTTCATAATTTCATAAGTCACTTCCTATGAGAAAAAAATATAAGATTCGTAAACGCTATTAGAGAATAAATTTCAACACCTCTATAAACTAACTTTTGTAAACTCTTTCTATAAATCTGGTCTAAACGATTAACCGTAGAAGTTAAAAAGCATTCTGATATAGCGGTATCTTTCGCATGTAATCTAGGGGTTGTTTATCAGTAAATGAAAATCTTTTGGGGTTAATAAATTGGGAAATTAGGGTTAATTACGTGGAAATTAAAAAAGATATTTCATTACAAAGTTCTTCCATTAACGAGACAAAATATATTAAATACTTATAGTTTGTGTTTTTATTGCACAAGGCAAGACATATTGCATTTTAGGAATACTGTAGCCCAAGCTATTGTTTATACCGAATATTATTAAATTATAAACAACATACTCATGTTTACTTGAGGTAGTTTTAAGACTGGTACACTACAATAGAAAACGATGTAAAATGAGTCCCAAATCACACCTACATATATGGAAGATAGATATGGAAATCTCCAATTAACCGATATCTATTTTCAATATTGGAGAATTTTAAATTAGTTTATTTGGATAATAATTTAATTACCACAAGAACTAAAACCTCTCCTCCATACAAATGATGTGTCTGTGTAAATATTTTTTATTTACACTAGTATCAATTTAAAAAGTTTTTAACTTACGCACAGCCTTAGAATTTATCTAACTTCGGGTAAAACCCGCAAGTCCAATACCCAATGAAATTAATTTCACGTAGGTACCCCTTTGTCAACGATATCGTATAATGAATCCAAATTGAGTGTGTTAAACTCGCGAATAACGTTCAAGCTGAATGTATCCGATAAACAAGCTGCGTAGGTATCCCGGTGTTATTCAATTTCGAAAGATAACATCTGTATTGACCATGAATTATTAATCGTAACATATTGCTTCAAATTCTCGTCGCACTATAGACAGGAAAAACATGTTTTCTTTTATGTGTACTGTTGTTTTTATTTAAAAAACATATTATTTTAAGGAATGGAAATTTGGAAATATAAAATCTGAAATTGTTTATAACCCTACCAATTCAAATTCGGTGCGATCTAGTTATGATCTGCTAAAACATTTTAAACCATTTTAATAGTTAAAAGAGTTTGAACCGAAAAATTACGTTATATGAAATTCAGTAAATGTGAATTTCGTGAACTTTTACTAAAAAAACAATAACTTGTGGGTAGTTTAGTCCCTCGGTTTAATCTAGATTGTTATATTTCCATGGCAATATCGCGATTAAATCTCGCTAGCAATGTTTTTTTTTTTTTTTAATAATCTATGATTTTATTTATAAGCTGAAAGGAATTCCGAAAGTTTAAGAGCCGATATTCAAATCAAAAAGTATCGATTCGGCTTTGTTTTTTTTTTTTTAATTATTGGATAACAAACTTAATTTTTTTACATTGGTAACGAAAGCCATAATGCAAAATATAGACACTTTACATTCATCAATCTCGTTTACTATTAAACTTCTAGTGGTTTTATTCGGTAACCATTAGAGTACGAAAAGGAACGCTTAAAATTCCCCTGTCAGTGCCATTTTAATAAGACTAAGTCTGACGACAGATCCATCACGGCGGAGGACGCAATCAGTCACGAGACGACCTCTGCGTTTCTACACGCGGAATATATCCGCCAAGGTCGTCTTGCCGACTAAGCACAACTTGCATGAGGTTATTAGCCGGCTAGCTAAAGCCATACCATAAATTCGGGCGCACCCGCTTGATTTTGCCTTGTAATTTTCGTGTCATTAATTTGCAAGCGAGCCGTCACAGCGTCGGTAAAAAAATAATACTTCAATATTTCATTGATAATTGCATGAAAATAATCATAAAAACAATATGTATGAAAAATCTTCACTTGCTCTAATAATATTGGTGTTGATGATGAATTATACGTAAAAAAACATTTAGAATAATGTGTTTATATTAAAATAAATGTCACAATAGAAATACAAACTCTGCCGCAGAAAAATTACATTGAAAAAATCATCGAAAAAGAGTCTATCTAGTTTTAGTAGTGCATTATGCTCACTGCTTCAGAAATTTGTAAAATTTAGTTTTCTAAATTTCATTTAGAAGCTTTCGGGCGAGCTTTTCGCTTGCTCGTTATCATCACCCAGTTACTTTAGTGATATAATATATCAATGTCTGATGGCTAACAGCGTATCCAAAAACCGTTGAGCAACAAAATACCTGACAAATTCAGCAGAAAAATCAGCAGCTGCGTCACTCGGCTCGTCCCAGCAAGAGGCGGCCGCGTCACTGAAGAATTGTGCTTGAGCTGACCACGCATCGCACGCATGTAACACCCGGCGTAATGCTCCTACTGCCAATCGCACAGCTGCATGAACGAACGCAGCGTCTAGGACCGCAGAAGACAGATTATTGTAAACATTAGTACCTCGAAAAATACTCCCAAATATTTTCCTGTATAAATCAAAATAAGCAACGTAAAAACGCTTCAAATATTGCATAAAGCTTAGATTTACAACTACCTCGATATGAACTCAATTTGTGTTCCGTCTGCCCTTGTTATACCCCACCGCAGGGGCTTAGGCCTCCCCTCAAGATAAGCTTGGAGCTTAAATCCACCACTCTGCGCCAGTGCGGGTTGGCGGATTGTAACGACCGCCATCTATTGACAGCAACCGGGACCAACTGCTTAACGTGCTATCTGAGGCACGGAATCAGTGATAGTTGATGTACTTAAGTCAGAAAAACTCATTGGTACACGCCCGGATTCGAACCACGGCCTTATAGATTTGAAACAGGTTCGCTGCGTTCGGGCTATCACGACACACATTTTATGTTATTGTAGTCTAATTCATTTTTGAACTTTTAGTATCAAAACTATTATTATAGTACATTATGGTGCAAGTACGGTAAGCTGCATATTACAGATGAGGTGTTTATAGGCGAAGCCGAGTGCTTATAATAAACCGATGACTATACTAGTCAGCTTCCTGAGTACGAGCATCGTACGACGTTTTTCAATACTTTTGCGATTAAAATTTGGTAGATACTTCCAATGTAATTTGACTGGAGCTAAGGGCGTGAGCGGGTTGCTTTTCGCGGTTTATGCATGCGTCACAAAAAGAATGCTCATTTTTTCAAATGCTGTAAAGTAAAAAGGCCTAGTACTGTTAAATACAACCTTACGGCATTGCCATACGGTACAAGCTTCGATATCATAAAGACCGTATTAATAGCAAATGCACTGAAATTTTTTCTACTGTAGGTACCCACCTACCCAGTACCCGTAACGTTCTAAATTTTAAGTGCTCGTCAAGAATTTATTACCTTTGAACAATACATTGAACGTAAATTTTGATATTAAAAAAAATTCAAGTAATCTAGTCGTAATTAGCCACAAAACTTCGACGATATCAATTTTGAGCTTAAGTTTAATCGGATATTCTCATTGAGTACTACGAATATACGTATTCTGAACACATTGTTGCTCGTGAAGCGTTGTTTGTAACAGAGGTTTATAATTAATTAGATTTTTTTCACTTCGTATCAGTTACGCCAAAAACAGTTTTTTGCTGGAAAATTGTATTTTCTCAAACTATTGGTCAGGGTGTTTTTAAAATATAAACTAAGTAGTAGTTTATCAACAAAACTGCAAAAGATAACGGTGCAACGGCTTAGTTCTTTTAAATAAATTATAGTATTTTCCTATTTCTACTTCTGCCAAGTAACATATCTTTAATAAATAAATAACTTTCAAATAAATATGGTATTGCCAGATAAAGGAATACTTATGTAAAGGAAAAGATTAAAATTTTTTAAGATTATTAAGATTAAAAAACATAAAATTAAAAAATATTCATCGACATTAAATTTCAAAGTTATCCTTATTAAAATATGTCATCAATCGTCGTATGTAATGAAAATTACTTTGAAATTTTCTTTTTGAAATAAAGCTTTAAGTGTAATATATTTTTTTTTAATATTTTATAGATTGATTAAAAGTTGGTGATAATTTTAATTTTTTAATGTTGCATTGTTTTTAAAAAAATACTTGTTTTAGAAAAGTATTTTTTACATGTATTGCTTATGATTCTTCACTTTTGTAATTTTCATTCTAGACACACAAGTTTTACAAACATTTATTAATTTTACAATGTTACTAAGTTAGTTCTGAGCTAATGCAATAAGTTAATTGATGAATTGATCTGGCAAATCCATTTTAATTTAAAATACATTGATTAAGAAATGTTGCTTAGATGAAATGAAAAAATACCTTCCATTGCTAAAAAAAAGTTCTATATTAATTTATTTGATTAATTAAGCCCTAGTTAACGTTAAAAGTTAGAACGTAGGGAAACTGGGCACACGGTATATACTTAAAAAGAAATTATTAACGATTACATACCTATTTTCATTGGCTGCGGACGTAGCGACAAGAGTCCCACAGGGAAGTTATTGAAAATCTCAGTCACGTCGTCAACAACTTCTTTGTCGACATTTTCCTCGGTGTCCTTTTCCTTTATGAAATACCTGTCCCCCCTTTTCTTCTGTCTATCTCTTACATTAGATGTTTGCACCGCGGGATTCATTAAAAAATCATTTAAATCACTAGAGAAATTTTCATCGTTCATATATATATTTTTATCCTTAGTTTTTAAATTATTTTCATTTAACGACAATACATTAATATTTTCTTGCAAATCGCTTAACTCTATGCTATTTACATATTTATTAAAAGATTCATTTTTCATTTTGCTCTTGCTAATCTGTCTACTATTATCACTAGGAGACAAGGAGTTTTTCTCCTTACCAATTGAATCTCTTTCGATTTTAGAAGTTTCAACGCCTTTATTATGTACATTAACATAATTTCTAAAATTCTCATTACTAATATTGCGACTACTATCGTACGATCGATTAAAAATTGTATAGGATTTCTCATTAGAGCTGTACGATTTCGACTTATTAATAATTTTATACGTACGATTTTTTAATCTATGATTTTTATAATCATCTAATTTTAAGGACGACTCATCACTTTTCGTCGATTCATATTCATGAGAGATATGCGTGCGTGACGTGTTGTATTGGTTTGACTGTACATTTGTAATAGAATTATTGTCTGCGCGCTTATTCCTTCCGTACGTGTCTTCGACGAAGGCTTCGTCTTTGTCCCAGAGGGGTTCTGCATCGTGATCGTTATATTCGACTTGTTGTGTTCTATTGCGAATGTTGTGGAAGACATCAATCTTTCTCGTGGCATCGATCCACAACCAAAAAAAATGTCCTTCCAGCATGTTGAGGCGTTTAGCCTCATCCATAACAAGCTTAGCGTAATGGATGTCACATATCAGAACGACAACCCCCCGGGTTAATCTCGAAATCTCCGCGAGAGTCCTGCGCCCAAACGTTAACTAATTGTGATTACATGTTATAATATTATTATTATAATAAATACATGCTAAATTTTAATTATTATTAATTCAAAATGGTGCATTGATATACAGGTTTCTATAATTAAGAGGGGTGAAAGGATTAAGTATTCACGACTATATTAGTTTTACAGAGATATAGGATAACATTAAAATTCAGACCTTACCTGAAGAGAGCATGCCGCGAGTACTTTAATGGGAGCGGCAGCCATTTAGGGTTAAGGGGTTGAGCGGTAAGTATCGAGGATAAATCCTTGTGGAGAGACAGCGTCAAATAAATATCTTGTTCAGCGAGTAATGTGAACGAATGCCAGTGAGTGTGCAAAAGTGTAGCTCTGTAAAGAAATATATTTGAGTTATTTAGTTAAGTATTTGAAATTATATACTATTAAAATTATAATTTGATAGAGTATTTTTTCTGTATTTTCTTTTCTATATTTTTTGAGTATATCGTTCTGTACCAAATTAATTTTCATGTTGCTCTTATATATATGATAGTTTTCAAGAACTTTTGACTATAAAATCAAAACAGTTTGAAGTAAAATATTTAACTTCTCTCTTCAAAAGCAATATGCGCATTTTTCAAAATTTACAAATAATAAGTTCAAATTACCTTAGCGCATGTAATGTTTCTTTCACGGTTATTTCAAGTCTGATCTCCAAGGGAAGCAGATCCTGGAACAAAGAAGATCAGCATAATTTGGCTGAATTAAATTAAATAATTTCCTTATACTAAAACTCTAAATAGTACAACAAAAGAATGTAACAAAAAGTCGTAGCGCTAAAAACGATGCCTCTTGGATCAAGTTTCGATTTGACACATTCGCACGATATGACGTATAATCTGATCAAAAGGTTTTTCACGAAACTATCAGTCCACGTCGGGACGTGATCGTCGTCAAAGTGGGTAACAAATGACCGCTTTTCGCATCGCACCCGTACCGACCATATTTTTACTCGATCGGAATGGGTAATACCACTCGCGGACTCGCCGAATGTTTCGTTGGATATATACCCGCGATTTTCAGGTTTATCCATGATTTATTACTAAACTAGACGACTGTTACATTCGGCGCATTCAATTAATGCTCGCTAAAACTGAGTACGCTTTATTTCGAGTGTTAAGAATTTCTCCTGACTCCGAACAAAGAACTGGCAACAACGTTAAACAGAAATCGATAGAGACGGAACTTTGTTACGCTTGCAACTCCAAACTGCCGTTAGGGTATTTGAATACAAGTTGAGATTTAACTGAATAATTGTCAACAGCTTATTATATTTCACAAGCAGCTGGTTTGCGTTTCACCTGATTAAACAGTTTTAAAGTAAAGTAAAAAGGGGTAGAACATGTCTCAAGATTAATTATTAACATGATATACGTTGATTATTCTTGTGATTAATATAATAACGTGATCTAAAAAATAAGTAATAATGTATGGGGTGTAATTTTAATTCACACACATATGTATATTTAATTACACCCCATACACCCCACTCAAGACACTATATACGTAATGAGATATATATTCATCATCATCATCATCATCATCATCATCATCATCAGCCCGTGTCTCTCCACTGCAGGATATAGGCCTCTCCAAAGGCTCGCCACCACACACGATATATATTATAATGTATATATAGATGGATTTAGAATCATTTTATTGTATCTACGACCTTAAAAAACTGCTATATCATTTGACGATTATTTATAATCGTTCAACGCAATACCAGCATTTGACTGTCTCTCTTTTTTCAAAACTGAGATCGACAGTCTGAGACACTACTAGTAAATTATATCCCACAATTTTTAGATGATTAGCCATTTACTAAAGCTGATGGTTGAATGCTAGCACCGCGGTTTCTTTGTTTAATTATGGTGTACCGCGAACGCGTTTTCTATGATTAATTAAGCCTGTGCATAAAAAAGAGCAACTTGTATGAGACCGAATATTATATATCAATTGACGACCGCTTAGCCTAGTAGGTAGCCCCTGCCTACGAAGCTGGAGCTTCAGGGTTCGAATCCCAGCTCGGGTCAGTATTTATATGATGAATATTGATACTGGTACCGGGTCTTGGTTGTTATATGTATGTGGTGTCTTTGTTTGGTACCCAAAACACAAGCTAATGCTTAGTTTAGGGCCAAGACGTTGTTGTAATATACGTTATTATTATTATTATTATTATTATTATTATTATTAATCCTTATAAACACGTTTTTCTTCATATGTTTGGTATTGAGACCGTAGAAGTGCTCGATTTCGATTGTTTCATTCAGAACACTCAACAGAATAATACGATCGGCATTAAACATAAAAGTCACGAGAAAACAAAGAAAAATAAAATATTCGTCACAGATTCAAGTGTAAAACTCAATACAAATATTTGATAAGAAAACATCCAACAAATAAATC
>CATIXC010000087.1:0-13235 GCA_949709985.1 Luffia ferchaultella | reverse complement strand
TGTCACGGCAGCACCCTATATATTCTTTTCCAAACTCTTTCCCACATTCGTACCCGATACCTCACATCCGTTCTTAACTCTTTCTCACACTCAAAACTCCTAGCTCAGCATCCTAATCTTATCACCGCATTCCTCAGCACTTCTTTGTCCCACGAGCCTCGACTTCTCCTCCGCTTCATCTCCCCACTACCACTTCACCAAATCATTCTCCTTTATTCTAATCCTCGACTCCTTAGTTCATCACCATCCTTCGAACCGCTAATTACATCGTGCACTCCCTCATTAT
Source organism: Luffia ferchaultella (assembly GCA_949709985.1). Lineage (NCBI taxonomy): Eukaryota > Metazoa > Arthropoda > Insecta > Lepidoptera > Psychidae > Luffia > Luffia ferchaultella. Next base: position 12,949 of record CATIXC010000087.1, on the reverse strand, counting down.
AACCACAAGTCTCAATATATTCCGGTTTAACCGTATTCTTCAATCTTCATTATTATTATTATTATTATTTCACCCACTCAAACCCCGGTCATCACAACTGGTGTTCAGAAGCGGGATTCAAACACCGCACGCGACCCGTGAAACCAAAAAAAAGAAAAAGAACGAAAAACATCGAAAAGTGGAAGTTTGAAACACAAAAAGTTCAACGAAGTTAACGAAAAGACAGTGAAAACGAAAAGGAAAAATCGAAACAACGAACAGTGAAAAAAAAAAAAAAAACATCAACGACCAACAGTGAAATTTTTTTTTTCTTCCCTCACCAACGGACAAAAGCAAAAAAAGAGAAAAGCGCACCAATCCAAATTTTTCTCTTCATCTCTCACCGAGTACCACAAAAAGACCAAAAAACAGAAGGAAGGACGAAAAACAGCAAATGCAGATAAAAATTTGGATAATTCTGGCAATGTAAGTACCAAATTACGCACTCAAATTTTAATTTAATACAAATTGCCGATAGAAATGAGGAGAGACGACAAAGTCGCTCACTCACACACATAACTCACGCGAGAGCCCGTGCGACGCATGAGCGTATACCGCTGGCCTTGTCGCACCAACACGGCTCCCCATCTGCGTACGTAAAGAGCGACAAAGACGCTCGATATTCTTATTCCTCCTTTATTCTTTCTTTCTTCGCACGCCTCGCATGCACAGCTGACCGAAAATATATAGTAATAGCACGCGTGCTCTCGTGCTTCGTTCGCGACGGATATATATATAGATATACGCGCTCTTTTAGGCTCCGTTCACACCGAACATATATTTCGACACTTTCGCGCTTCACGCGACAAATTCAAGTAATAACGGATTTTTACAAACATTTAACATCTCCCGTTTGAGACAAACCAAATTTTCTTTAAAAAAAAAAAAAAAAAAAAAAAAAAAAAAAAAAACGAAGCCAATAACACAAAAAAAAAAAACGAAACAATTTTCAGTAGACGAATTGAACCTTTGAGGAAAAAACCGAACATATTATTAAAAAATTTGTGCTCTTTTCATAGCCCACCAAAAAAAAAAAACGCAAAAACCGAAAATTTTTAAATCTTGCAAATTTTAACCCATATTCGCTTACAATATTTCCCTCGAATTTAAAAATGAATTTACTCCAACCAATTATTTGAACAAAATAGCAATATATTTATAAAAAAAAAAAAAAAATTTGTCAAAAAAAAAAAGACTTCCTTTTTGCAAAATTTCGCCTTTTAACTTAAAATAACCCCGTTTTCACGAATCAACCACAAATACGAACAAAATAATAACAAATAACCTTAGAAAAAAAAAAAACAAAAAAAAAACGAAATAATTTCCTTTTTACAAAATTTCACCCTCCTAGTACATTAATTTTGTATTCCCCAGATTGTATTAGGGAAAAAATGAGCCATTCTAAACAAACCAGAATACATGGGAAAAATTGAAAAGAAAGAGGAACAAAGAAAATTCAAAATAGAACCAATACGACCACCCCGACGCACCAGTACGCGTCAGAATAATTTACCCTCATTTTTTCACCTAAAAACAGAAAAAATGGAAGGAGTTAGCTTAACTTTCCATGACCTTTACGGACTCATCCCTACCTTCGACGGAAAAAACATCCCTGTAGACCATTTTATTGGCGCTTGTAAACGAGCTGCAAAATTAATCCCTAACGACCAACAGCCGCAATTTCTTGTGACTGTTCAATATAAATTAACAGGATTCGCCCAAGATTTGGCAGAAACAAAAAATTACACAACTCTCGACGAATTTTACCGAGACCTCAAAGAAAGTTTTGGTGCCAATATCGAACTATTAGACTTAGAACTAGAACTCAAAGCCATTTCCCAAAATTTTAACGAGTCAGTAGCAGAATACGCCACACGAACTCGAGTGATTTTAAAACGAATAACAGAAAGATTAAACGAATGTTACGGCAGAGCCGAGGAACAGCCATATTTAAAGAAAAGAATAGAAGAAGTTCAAAAATCAGTAACTAGAGCCTTCGTCAGAGGACTCTTTGATAAAATCGCAGTAAATCTAAACCAACAAAATCTCAGAGATTTTGACACCGCAGTCAGAGAAGCAATTCACGTCGAACAAGAACTTCGACACCGTCAATCAGTAAACCACGGTAGAATATCTAGAGAACACACACTAACACAAACACCAGAAACAGCTAGAATTCAATTCGCAGAAACCAGAAACCAACACACAGATGTATTTTGCGAACTTCACCAGTCAAGAAGTCACTCCACAGGAAATTGTCACACACTCAGAGAACTGAGAGAAAAAATGAACCAAAATTTTAGAAGCCAATCCCCTTTCGACAACAGATTCGATAACCAACAAAGCAGGTATCGCAGCGAATCGCGCGGCCCGCAAAACTACAATAGACCCTTCGGATATCGAAATAACTCGCGAGATCGATATCAAAACAATTACAGAAATCAAAATTATCAAAACCGATACCCTCAAAATAACTATAGACAAAGAGACTATTCGAACCAAAACAACTACAGCAGAAATAACCAAAATAGCCAACAAAACAATTCCCGAAACAGAGACAATTCTCAAAATCGAGACAGAAATAGTAGATATAACGAATTTTACGACAGGCAATCCGGTAGTTCTCGGAACAACCGCGATAATTCGCAAAACAGATTCCGCGATAACTCTCAGAATAGATATCGCGACAACTCGCAAAACAGGTATCGCGACAACTCGCAAAACAGGTACCGCGACAACTCAAATAACCGAAGACCCAACGACGATAAATTCGAAGAATTACATTCAAAATTCGAACAACTTGCGAAATTCGTAACGGAAATCGCACAAAAAAACTCGACGGCGACTCCGCGGGACAGCGCGACCGGGAGCACATCGCAAGAGCGCACGACCCCCAACCATTAGACGCGAAAACGCAAATCATTAAAAAAGCAAGGATTTCACTAGGAAAAACGAAAAGACATACACCACCGACAGTCAAAGTAGACTCAATCGACTTGCTTAACAAGGACACAACATTTTTAATTGATACCGGAGCAGAAATCAACTTGATAAGAAGAGACGCAATAGCAAAACACGTCCCAGTTGACTTTTCAATCATTTACGAACTAACAGGAATAACAGACGACACCATTTTCACATCTGGAAAATGCGTGATCAAGATAAAAGGAATACCAGTCGAATTTCACACGATCCGTTTCAAATGGCCAATCCCCCAGGACGCCGTCCTGGGCGACGAATTTTTCAAAGAAACACCAGCCGACATCCTGTACACCCAATCCTGCATAAACTTCAGAGGTATACAGATACCTTTTGAAACAAACGAAAAAGTTTCCATCCCAGCTCGAACCAAATCCACAATCCACATCCGAATCAAAAACACAAACCTAACCGAAGGTTACGTACCGAGAATAGAAGCAGGCGAAGGATTATTCATCGGTGACGCAGTAGTTACAAACCGAAACGGTGTTGCATATTTATGCGCAATAAACACCAATGACTACAACATACACCTCCAAGTCCCAACAATCGAATTACAACCGATTGAAATGATATCTGACAGACCAGTCGATATCGATAATCACGGCTCTAACGACTTTCCAACTGGAAACCGTGCAGAAATCCGTACAACAAGAACATTAGGGAAACAGGAACGATTTAAAAAATTACAACCTCTCTTGCATCTAGAAAATCTAGATGAAGTAGAGAAGGAACATGTCCTTCAACTAACCTTCGAACACTCACACCTGTTCAGCCTACCAGGCGAACAATTAGGGTCGACATCATTCGTAAAACACGAAATATTCACAACGGACGACATACCAATAAACACAAAACAGTACAGATTCCCACAAGTCCACAAAGAGGAAATACACAATCAAGTCAACGATCTCCTCGACAAGGGAATAATTCAACCATCCTTATCACCATTCAATTCACCCGTTTGGATCGTCCCAAAGAAACCCGACCAAAAAGGCAACAAACGATGGCGTATGGTCATCGATTTTAGGAAACTTAACGAAAAAACAACCCCAGATGCGTACCCATTACCAAACATCACAGACATTATAGACCAATTGGGTAGATCTCGCTACTATTCAGTGCTAGATTTGGCTTCAGGTTTCCACCAAATCGAAATGCACCCAAGAGATAAACCAAAAACCGCCTTCTCCACACCAAATGGGCATTACGAATTCAATCGAATGCCATTTGGCCTGAAAAACGCACCCGCAACATTCCAACGATTAATGGATGTTGCTTTATCTGGACTCCAAGGTACCGACCTATTCGTCTATTTAGACGATATCGTCATTTACGCCGCAGACCTTGAGGAACATAAAAAAAAATTCCATCGCTTAGCAAAAAGACTGTCCGACGCTGGCCTCACACTCCAAACAGATAAATGCCAATTTCTCCAGAAGAAAGTTGAATATCTAGGCCACGTCATTAGCGAAAAAGGTTGCCAACCAAGACCCGAACTAGTACGGGCAGTCCAAAATTTCCCAGTTCCCACAAACAAGAAAACCATCACACAATTCCACGCATTAGCGAACTATTATAGAAGATTCATTAAAAATTTCGCAACAATTGCCCTTCCGCTAACAAACCAACTAAAAAAGACGGAAGAATTCAAGTGGACAAACGACTGTCAAGAAGCATTTGAAACCCTCAAACAAAAATTAACAAACGAACCAATCTTGCGATACCCAGACTACGAGAAAGAATTTAAACTCACAACCGACGCATCAGACTATGCGATCGGCGCCGTACTCAGTCAAGAGTACGATAAATTCGATCACCCAATAGCCTTCTACTCCCGTACACTCTCAAAAGCCGAGAAAGTGTACGACGCAATGCGAAAAGAACTTTTGGCAATGGTACATTCCATCCAATACTTCAAGCATTACCTGTACGGACACCATTTCACCCTCGTGACCGACAACAGGGCACTGACGTATCTCATCAACAAACCAAATCCGCCGCAACAACTCCAACGTTGGCAGGCAATTCTTAACGGCTACGAATTTAGTGTTCACCACAAACCAGGGAAACTTAATGTCGTCGCAGACGCACTTTCCCGAAACCCAGCCAACGCCTTTCCGATCAGACCTCGAGAGGAATCCACAGACGTTGACGACGAAGACTCAAAAAGACTAAAAATGACCCAACAAGGAGAAAAACGCATCAGAACCTCCTCAGATGAATCATCTGGAAACCCATCACCCGACAAAGTAATCATTTTACCGGCAGAAGAAACTGAGACTACAAACGAGCAACAGAATACAAAAGCAAAAATCAACAAACAACATGTTATCGAAGGGAGTGCACACCCTAACATGGACATAGAAATCGACAACAACAACCAGGACGAACCAACGTCCGAAGAAGAAGAACCAATGGACTCACATAATCAAGAAAACAGGCAAGCCCCACGGGAAACGACCGAAAACGAAATGGAACACGATGTGGATCGCAAAAGCAATCGCACCACATCAGATGACGATATGGAAAACGAAACAAGCAACGAAACAGGAAAACGAGAAAAAACGATTATTCAAGACGAAGCAGAAGTTACGATGAAAGAAGTAATAAATAAGAATACTACGCAACAAAGAGAAGAAATGCTATACGAAAATAAAATGATCCAAAGTGATGAAAATAATGAAAAAGCAACAATGAACAATGAAAAGAATAATGAAAGAGCCAACAAGAGCTCAATACTACGAAAATCAACAAACGAAGTTGAAAAAAATTTAAAAGTGCAAAAAACGCCACAAACGGCAAACGAAAGTGAAAAAATACAACGAAACAATGAAAATTATGGAAATTCAACACGCCAAAACGAAAAAGAAGTGCGCGAAAGTCAAGAAACTCAAGAAAACAATGAAAAAAGAAATCTTACGCCAACGAGCGGAAACGAAGAAACAGCAAATTCAACAAGTGAAGAAGAAAAAGTGCATAAAGACTCAACGACGAAAAACGAAACGAAAACACAAGGAAAAGCCACGTCTCACGAAGAAGCGGAACAGAGCTCAACGCGACGAAATGAAAATGAATCAAATAATAATGAAGCAAATGAAAATGAAATGAATAAAAATGATGTAAGCTCCGCGCTGCATAAACGAAAAGAAGCAGACCCTGTGCTGCCAACATTAAAAGCTCTCAATCCCGCCAATCATTCAAGTGGCCAATCGAATACGAAAGATGCAAGCACTCAATCCACCGTTGAAGAAAATAAAAAATTAAGCAACGAAAATTCAAACGCGCAACAATTAAGAAGGCTGATAGAAGAACAAGTGTTGGAAAACTCGAACCATGCAAAGTACCCGGTAACCGCGACCTTCAGATCACCTCCAGTTCACTACTCGGAGGATGATTCAGGTACAGAAGAAGAAGAAGAAAAGGAAGATTCGGACGAAGTAACGGAACCCAACTTTCGATCACCAACGGAAGTTACAACACCAGCACCGAAACGTGGACGCGGAAGACCGAGGAAAAACCCAATCAGTCCACAATCCAAAGCAATAGTCAAGAGGAAACCTGGCAGACCTAGAAAACATCCTATTACCGAACAATCAACTTCACCCGTGAAAAGGAGACCCGGCAGACCTAGGAAAAATCCCGTCATACAACTCCCAGCTCCTACGGCAAAACGAGGACCAGGGAGACCACGAAAGCAAAATTCTGAAGACACCGACCCACCATTCGGATTATCCCAATACCATAGGAAAAAATTGACATTACCAGAATCAGAAAAAGCAACGAGAAGCAATACGAAAAAATACGAATCAACAACAGAAGTACATTCAACAACCGAAGAATCAGATAACGACATCAGGAATGAACACCAACAGGAAGACCAAGAAATCCACAACGAAACAATAGCACCGCAACCAGAAGAAACCGAAAATCAAGCAGAACTTCAGGAGGAAATTCCACCAACAACGCGACGAATGGCATCGACCGAACAGGACGAACCACCACACAATCAAACCCCTTCAAAAACTAAAGAAATTCCTGTCCCACAAATACCACACGCCAAAGAAAACGTAACGATCACACAAGAAAATTTCCTATCGAAAGGAGACAACATAGCACATTTCTTAGCAGCTGATTGCACCATAAACACAATGGTTTCCAAAGTACTTCTCGAGAAAGGAAAAATCAATCAGGAACAGTTCCTACAGCATAAACCAAGAACCGGTCACATTTTGACAATGTGTCACGGCGAAACTCGCTATTTCACAATATTCTGTAAAGAAAAATCAACGGACAACACGAACTTATTCATGATTAAAAAGTGTCTTCGAGCACTCCTACAAATGCTACACATGGAAAATTTGACATCTTGCACCATATCAAAAGACCCAGAAATCATCGACCCACTCACGTGGTCAAACATCAAATCATATCTACAACCAATGGTAAAAGGAACAAAACTCTCAATCACCCTGTGCGAAGGACTCATTTCAGTACCACCACCAGAAAACAGGAAAGCAATAATAGCAGAACTCCACGGATCGACCGTAGGAGGTCATAAAGGAATCACGAAAACGTACCAACGAGTAGCATCGCAATACTATTGGAAAAACATGAAAGAAGACATCGAAAAGTTTATCAAATTTTGCTACGATTGCCAAAAGAACAAATTAGTACGCGTTAAAGACCGAGCTCCTATGATCATTACCCACACACCAACAAAAGCATTCGATAAAGTTGCCATCGACATAGTCGGACCTTTACCCAAAACAAGTAAAGGATACGAATACATACTAACAATCATGGATTTGTTTAGTAGATTCAGTATCGCAGTACCCTTAAAACGAACAACGTCAGTAGATGTTGCTAAGGCACTGTGCCAAAATTTCATAACAACATTCGGTGCACCTCGCGCAATCCTCTCAGACCAAGGTACAAACTTCATGTCTGAAGTCTTTCAATCATTTGCCGAACTCTTCCAAATCCGACATTATAGAACGTCAGCATACCATCCACAATCAAATGGCGCACTCGAAAGAAGCCATCACAGCTTAATAGAGTACATCAAACACTACAGAAACAACGATCGCGATTGGGAAGAACTTATCTCATTCGCAACATTATCACACAACACAAGCATTCATGAAGGAACAGGATTCACCCCATACGAACTAGTTTTTGGCTACCCGGCAACCTTGCCATCAGAATTCCCGCCACCCGAAAAAGTCGTCACATTCGACGACTACATGGTAACATTAAATAACCACATGAAGAACATTCAAGAAATGGCATTCAGAAAACAACAAAAAATTAAAGAACGAACGAAACGTTACTACGATAGGCGAACGAAAACACCCAAGTATCAAGTAGGACAATTAGTATTTTTAATTAAGGAACCTAAAAAAGGAAAACTAGACAGTAACTACACAGGACCATTCGAGATCCTGGAAATTAGAGATAACAATAACGTTAAATTGCTCATGGAGAACGGAAAAACAAAGATAGTACACGTAGACAAAATAAAATCGGCATATGTTGCAGATGCCACGCCTTTGCCACAAACGGCGACGATCCCGTAAAAGTAACACCATTTTCGGAAAATCCTGGACTTTATTCCCAGCAACTTGGAAAACTTCAATCATACCACACGACCTGGAACTTAGTAACATACATCAACACACATGGACTATTACTCAGGAAACAACAAATACAGGAAAACCTTCAAAGTATGTACACTTATTGCAACACACTAGGACCATCATGCCTGATGAGGACGCAGCTAAAAACTATTCAAAATCGCCTAAACACCATCGAAAACGCAGAATCGACTCTTAGGGAACTACTACCACCGTCAACAGACCTCACACAACAACGCAAAAAACGAGGTTTATTCAATTTCATCGGAAAAGCATTCAAATTTGTTTACGGAACAATGGACAACAACGACGCGAAAAGAATCGCATCCCAAATCGAACAACTCGCAAACAATTCGATCGATCTGTCAGAAATAGTATATAACCAAACTCAAATAATAAAAGCAGGATTTGATATAGCACAGAAACAAATAAAATCAATAACACGCGAAATAGGAAACCTTACACTACAAGTTAACCTAGCATTAGTTAACATGCGAAAAGAAATATACACAATTAAGTACAATCAAAATGGAATGAAATTCATGGCCCTAATCGAAGAAGATCTTACAGAATTAGAAACCGACACAAATACCCTAACTGACGCTATACTTTTTGCAAAAAGCGGACAAATACACCCTTGCCTAATATCATCAAAAACATGGCTGCGTAGCGCAGAAAACATAAGCAAATTGACACCCAATCTGGAATTTCCAACTCCATTGGAACCAGAACACATACCACAATTAATAGCGATTTCGAAACTCATTGTATTCCAAGACAACGAAAAATTGATATTCATAATGAAAATCCCATTACTAGATCCGACCACATACAAATTGTATAGACATATGTCAACACCAATCCGCCAACAAGGAACACGTTTTGCATTTATTAAACCATCAACGCGATTCACCGCAATTTCAACCGACTTCGAAAACTATTTTACTCTAGCAGATTTAAGTAACTGTAAACTAATGTCAACACGATACATTTGCGACGGAACAAACCCTGTACAACACGTTAACGACAAAGCAGAATGTGAAGTCCAGCTACTCACAAACCCACAATTTCAAAATCTTGAACTTTGCGACATTCGTCTAAAAACTCTCAGCCAAACATATTGGATCAAAATTCAAAACGCTAACGCATGGCTGTACGCAGCACCAATACCCGAAAATTTGTACATCCACTGCGATAACGATAAATCCGACATCAAAATGATAACAGATTCAGGCACACTAGAAATAGAGCCATCATGTCAAGCGAAAACCCAAACCACGAAACTCGTCCCTTCAACCGAAATAAATATAGTACACCACGTCAATTTCTCCCGTAAACTAGCTTTAAACATAACCGAAATGATCAAAAAATCCGTAGACACAATGGAAACTCTAAACATTACAGAAATATTAGCTAAAACCGAAATACCGTCTGACCTGTCCAATTTGGACAACGTCCGTAATGATTTAACAAGAAACGAAGTGGCATTAAAATCAGTAATAGCAAAAGCACAAGAAATAACTAGAACACAACGCATTCACGGTAGACTATCAACAATCGAATCAATTCTAAAATTCGGAGGAATCTCACTAGGTTCAATTCTCGTACTTGCAACAATTGGCTGGAGATTTTCAATGTTTGGAAAAATATCATCCCTACTAAAATTCTTATCTTGCATTACAAAAAAGAATGAAAAAGAAACACAAAACGCGGACATAGAGATGCAACCTTACAGCCCCCAGGTACAAATAATAAACCCACCACGCGAAATAGCGCTGTCAACGGAAAACCTCATAGAGCGAGAACAAAGTACACCAAGAGCAATTACGTATTATAGAGAAATTATACCATAAGATTTATGCTAACCAAACATTCTAATCACCTACTAACAAAAGGAACCAACGGAATCCTTACTTCATACCTTCTTTCGCTTAAGCCTCAAAACAACTACACTGCATGAAAAACACAGAACAATCGCAATTAAAATATGCCTATCTTACGCACTACCCCTAACAGATAAAAAAAAAAGAGAACACAGACAGACAGACACACACACAAAAAAAAAAAAGGAAGAACATTAGAACAAACAAAATGGAATCTCAACTCTTGACTATGGTCCCGTGCCCCATCTGCACAACCGAGACCCATCATCGACGCCTAGTCACGCACGTCGCAGAATGTAAGAAGCGCCTGACAACGCGCTACCTCGCCAACCCGGCAGCCGACCGCCAATGCCATCTGTGCAAGGGAGCCTTCCCTGCTCGCCGAATGCTAGACCATATCGACCTCTGCACCCTCTATTGGACGAAAAGAGGAATATTCCCATGGACATTCACCGACGACAACCAAGAAGACAACGACAACAACGAAGAAGACACCGAAGACGATGACGACGATACCGACAGCAGCGACACTGAAAACGACACTGAAGACAAAAAACCCATCCTCACCACACTGACCAACATAAAGAAAGAAACCCCCGACAGTGACCCAGTAATTATAACAGAAATAAAGAAAGAGACCCCCGACATAATTAATATCGACGACAGCGACGACAACAGCAATGACAGTAGAGAATCATACATCCCCTTAGAAAAACCCACTATCAAACGAAGAGTCGACAAATTTCTTTCCGAACTGAGACCGAAAACACCACCAACCAACGACCCAAATTTACCAGGACCAAGTAACCGACAGAAAATAACGATAACAATGGACGCACGACAAGTCATAAAAGCAAAAGCAGAACAGAGGACATTCCAACCAACGAAAAGACCGATACTCGACGTTCCCGACAAACATGACCCCCCAAAGAAAAGACAAAAAATCACATACGGACCAGACGAGACAATCTCCCCAAAACTGAGCTTCGAAACACAGACAGAAATCGAAAATATTAAAGACTGGATCGACACCATCAGCGCGAAAGAACTCCCGTTGGCCCATGCGGCTATCGACAAAATTTTCAAAGAAAAAGCTGCGAGATTCGAAAAAAGAAAAAGACTGTAAATTCACACTTCAAACACACAGACACCTTTTATTACCACTCCCACACTTACCATTACCACCATTCCGCACTCCAAAATTTATTATACCACACAAGACCCTTTGTATCTTACCTTCTTTGATTTATACCCATACATTGTAATCACTTATTGTCCTAATCCTAACTTAGCCACATAAATAATCATATATTTAGTGCATACATTTGCAATCACTTATCACCGTAACCACCCGCCTAAATAATCTTAGACGTAAGGCATAACATAACCATGCACTCTATTAAAGGAAAAAGAGAATAAATCTCACTTTATTTTTCATGACAACCCCCGACGTAGTTTATTGAACCTATGACTGTCAAACCGGATCCATTCCCATCACTAATAACATGTCATATCCACTAACTACCAGCGAACTAATCAAGTTTAGAATGTTTCAGAATCTTTGAAAATTTAGACACAATACCCATTGGAAAGATATGAACCGACAATTGAAAAACCAAAATTTAGAAGGAAGCATCGTTTAAAAAGAGACCCATTCGGAATTGGAACCAAGACAGAGCAATAAGAACAAATAAAACCAGTAAAAGGAAACTAACAAAGAGAAGACGACCAATAGAGAAAGAAAAACCAACCATACGTAACAACCAACCGATAATGATAAATAACACCAACCACACCCATCCGAAATAACACCCCACCCCTACTAACATGGACAACTAATCGACTTACTTAGTTACAGATTTGCAGAAAAGAAAGCAGTTCAAAAAAAAAAAAAAAAAAAGAGGATTTTAAGGAAGACCAGAGTTACCAAAATTGACCAATAAAACCAGCAATACCACGATGAACCGGATCACCTACAACCCCCTAAAAAAAAAAAACAATGAAATTAACGAGACCCTTATACACTTTTACACAACCCTTCTCACGAACAACACAAAATTTTATATAGAGCCACACTTGAACTATTGATAATGTACAATTATTTTTCATTATATAGAATCATAGAAACAAACAAATTTGTAACCTACGATGCGGAGCATCGTTTTGTAAGAGGGGGAGTGTCACGGCAGCACCCTATATATTCTTTTCCAAACTCTTTCCCACATTCGTACCCGATACCTCACATCCGTTCTTAACTCTTTCTCACACTCAAAACTCCTAGCTCAGCATCCTAATCTTATCACCGCATTCCTCAGCACTTCTTTGTCCCACGAGCCTCGACTTCTCCTCCGCTTCATCTCCCCACTACCACTTCACCAAATCATTCTCCTTTATTCTAATCCTCGACTCCTT